>VSMD01134127.1:0-35965 GCA_008750895.1 Mirza zaza | reverse complement strand
TTTTTTTGGAGACAGAGTCTCACTTTATTGCCCAGGCTAGAGTGAGTGCCGTGGCGTCAGCCTAGCTCACAGCAACCTCAAACTCCTGGGCTCAAGCAATCCTGCTGCCTCAGCCTCCCAAGCAACTGGGACTACAGGCATGCGCCACCATGCCCGGCTAATTTTTTTCTATATATATTAGTTGGCCAATTAATTTCTTTCTATTTATAGTAGAGATGGGGTCTCGCTCTTGCTCAGGCTGGTCTCGAACTCCTGAGCTCAAATGATCCGCCCACCTCGGCCTCCCAGAGAGCTAGGATTACAGGCGTGAGCCACCACGCCCGGCCTCTTTTTTTTTTCTTTTTTACCATTAAGAACACTTAAGGTCTACTGTGTTAGCAAATGTTATGATACAAAATACTATTAATAACTATAGTCGCAGCGTTGTATGTTAGATCTCTAAAACTTTTTTTTTTTTATTTCGGCATATGATGGGGGTACAGATTTTAAGGTTTCAATAAATGCCCTTTTCCCCCTCCCCCCATCTAAAACTTATTTGTGTTATAACTGAAGGTCTGTACTCATTGAACAACATCTCTCCATTTTTCCCACTGGCAATCACGTTTGTATTCTCTCTTTCTATGAGGCCAACTTTTTTATATTTATTTATTTATTTATTTTTTCTTTGAGACAGAGTCTTGCTGTGTTGCCCAGGCTAGAGTGCCTTGGTGTTAGCCTAGCTCACAGCAACCTCAAATTCCTGGGCTCAAGCAATCCTCCTGTCTTAGCCTCCTGAGTAGTTGGGACTACAGGCGCTTTCCACCACGCCTGGCTAATTTTTTTACTCTATATATTTTTAGTTGTCCAGCTAATTTCTCTCTATTTTTGTTGGTAGAGACAGGGTCTCATTCTTGCTCAGGCTGGTCTCGAACTCCTGAGCTCAAACAATCCTCCCGCCTTGGCCTCCAGAGTGCTAGGATTATAGGCATGAGCCACCACGCCCCGCCAGTCTAACTTTTTTAGATTTGCTGTGTAAGTGACATCATGCAGTATTTGTCCTTCTGTGCCCAGCTTATTTCAGGTAGCATAATGTCCTCCAGGTCAATCTATGTTGTTGAAATGGCTGAATAATATTTTTATAGCTGAGTAAAATTCTATTTTGTATATATACCACATTTTCTTTATACAGCACATACAAACATTTAGGTTGTATTCGTATCCTGGCAATTTTGAATAATGTTGCAATGAACACAGGGGTGCAGATATTTCTCCAAAATACTGATTTTCTTTCCTTTCGTTATATACACAGAGGTGGGATTATTGCATTAAGTCATAGTTCTACTTTTTTAGTTCTTTTTAAATATTTTCAATATTTGTTTTCATAATAAATGAACCAATACAACTCACTAGCAGTGTACAGGATTTCTTTTTTTTCACATCCTTGTCAAAACTTGTTATCTCTTCTTTTTGATATTAGATTCCCAACAGTTATGAAGTGATACTGCCTAATGATTGGTGATTTTTTTATGTCTTCATTCAGAAAATATCTTTTCAGTCTTTTGCCTATTTTTTATTGGGCTATTATTGTTTTTGCCTTTAAGAAGTGTGAGTTTTGGCCGGGCTGGCAGTGGCTCACGCCTGTAATCCTAGTACTCTGGGAGGCTGAGGCGGGCGGATTGCCTGAGGTCAGGAATTTGAAACCACCCTAAGTAAGAACAAGACGCCGTCTCTACTATAAATAGAAAGAAATTAATTGGCCAACTAATATATATAGAAAAAATTAGCCGGGCTTGGTGGTGCATTCCTGTAGTCCCAGCTACTCGGGAGGCTGAGGCAGGAGGATAACTTGAGCACAGGAGTTTGAGGTTGCTGTGAGCTAGGCTGACGCCACAGCACTCACTCTAGCCTGGGCAACAAAGCCAGACTCTGTCTCAAAAAAAAAAGTGTGAGTTTTTAAAATAGATTTTGAATATAAACCTCCTGTCATATATATTGTTGCAAATGTTTTTTCCCATCCTGCAAGTTTTGTTTTCTTTGTTGTACAAAGGCTTTTTAATTTGGTGCAGTCATACTTATTTGTATTTGCTTTGGTTGTCATACATTTGGTGTTATATCCCAAAAAATCCATTGTCGAGATCAATATCAAGTAGGTTTTTCATATGTTTTCTTTACAATTTTGAGGATTTGTGTCATACACAAGTTCTTATTTCATTTAGAGTTAATTATTGGGTATGGTGTAAGAAAAATGTTCTAATTTTATTCTTTTACTTATGGGTATCCAGTTTTCCTGGCTCCAGTGATGGAAGACACTATATATTCTGCATTGTGCATTCTTGGTGTGCCTGTCAAAGATAATTTGACCTTTTATGCATGGGTTTATTTCTAGGCTCTCTATTCTGTTCCGTTGTTTTGTGTGTGTGTCATTTTTATGCACGTATCATTCTGTTTTTTATTACTATAGTTTTAAAATATAGTTTGAAATCAGAAAGTATGATGCCCCAGCTTTGTTCTTCTTCCTCAAGATTACTTTGGTTATTGAAAGTCTATTGCACTCTGGGAGGCCGAGGCAGGCACATTGTGAGTTCGAAACCAGCCTGAGGAAGACCAAGACCCGGTCTGTACTATAAATAGAAAGAAATTAATTGGCCACCTAATATATATAGAAAAAAATTAGCTGGGCATGGTGGCACATGCTTGTCCCAGCTACTCGTGAGGTTGAGGCAGCAGGATTGCTTGAGCCCAGGAGTTTGAGGTTGCTGTGAGCTAGGCTGATGCCGCAGCTGGGCAACAAAGAGAGACCCTGTCTCAATAGAAAAAAAAAAAAAAGAAAGTCTATTGTAGTTTAGAATTGTGTTTTTTATTACTGTGAAAAAACTGCCATTGCAATTTTGATAAGCAGTTTATTGAATCTATATATTATTTTGGATCATATAGAACTTTAATACTAATATTACTTCCAATTCATAAACATGGGAAGTCTTTATATTTATTTGTATCATCTTCAGTTTCTTTTATCAGTACCATATATTTTTCTGTGTAAACCTCCTTCACTTCGTTGGTATAATTTGCTGCTAAAAATGTATTATTTTGATGCTATTATAAATAAAATTGTTTTCTTCTTTTTTATTGGATAGTTTGTTTTTAGTATATGGAAACCCAACTGATATTTGTATGTTAATTTAACATTCTGCTAATTTACTGAGTGAATTTTAAAATGGTTTTTTGTTGTATTATTAAGGGTTTTCCAGATATAAGATCATATCATCTACAAACAGTAACATTTCTACTTTCTTTTCTATTTGGATGGTTTTTTAAAAAATTACTTCACTAGTATTTCTGTCTAGGACTTCAGTAGTATGATAAAATAGAAGCATTGGCCGGGCGCGGTGGCTCAAGCCTGTAATCCTAGCTCTCTGGGAGGCCGAGGTGGGCAGATCGTTTGAGCTCAGGAGTTCGAGACCAGCCTGAGCAAGAGCAAGACCCCATCTCTACTATAAATAGAAAGAAATTAATTTGGCCAACTAATATATATAGAAAAAATTAGCCGGGCATGGTGGCGCATGCCTGTAGTCCCAGCTACTTGGGAGGCTGAGGCAGCAGGATTGCTTGAGCCCAGGAGTTTGAGGTTGCTGTGAGCTAGGCTGACGCCATGGCACTCACTCTAGCCTGGGCAATAAAGTGAGACTCTGTCTCAAAAAAAAAAAAAAAAAAAAAAATAGAAGCATTGATAATGGACACAGGCCTGTAATCCTAGTACTCTGGGAGGCTGAGGCAGGAGGATTGTTGGAGCTCAGGAGTTCGAGACCAGCCTGAGCAAGAGCAAGACCCCGTCTATACTAAAAATAGAAAGAAATTAGCTGGACAATTAAAAATATATAGAAAAATTAGCTGGGCATGGTGGTGCCTCAGCCTCCTAAAGTGCTAGGATTACGTACTGCCGTGAGCCACCGTGCCCCACCTGCTGACTGATTTTAAATTGTTTGATTCGCCTCAGTGAGTAGTCATGAATACAACTTAATTTTACCACGTGTTTATTGATAAATCTGTATTTCTTTATGTGAGAGAAACATGTTGCTGACTTTAAGGTAATTATTAAAAAGCTTTATAATATTTTAGTAATTTTTTTTAAAATTTTAATTGTTGAAAACATATAACGATTTACCATCTTCAGTCTTTTTAAGTGTACATTCCAGTAGTGTTAACCATATTTACATTGTTATGCAAAAGACCTCTAGAACATTTACATCTTGCAAAACTAAAACTCAAAACATGTCACGTAACAACTGCCAATTGTACCTTTTCTCCAGGCCTTGACAAACTCCACTGAACTTTCTGTGAGTTTGACTACATGAGATATAAGTAGAACTATACACTCTCACTCTGTTTGTTATTGAGTCGTTTCAGTTAACACAATATTTTCAAGGTTTATCCTTATCATAGAATGTGGCAAACTAGTTTTTTGAACGATTCCCCATAGCTGGAAGTATGGGCACATATGCTACAACTTTCTGTGTTTTGGGAGAAGCCATGTGTTTGTGGTTTAATGCTCTATGCACCATGCTGTATTAAGGAGGTGGAAAGGCAGTGTGGTGTGTGAATGTAACAAACTTTTCTTCCTAATCTATGTGTCTGTTGGCATTGTGATCTCTTGGGGTGCTGCAAATATTTACCTGGTTTTTAGAAGTCTCACAAAAGCAATTTGGTCAGTATATTTTATTATGAAGGAATTAGGGCTGATGATATTTTATTATGCCATCTTGCTAATGTACTTGGTATAATTTTATAAATTAGATTTGTAATGTATATTCACCCAAATCTGAAGAAAAGTAAGTGGGATAATTTGTTATTTTTATTTCTTTCAGCTACATCTTCTCAATACATTCAAGACTGTTTGCCAGAGCAGGGCATAAGAGATTCATTTCAAAAAGTGATACTGGGAACTTATGGTAGCTGTGGCCTTGAGAATTTAAACGTAAAGGAAGACTGGAAAAGTGTGGATGAGTGTCAAAGGTACAAAAGATGTTATAATGGATTTAACCAAAATTCAGCAAGTACACATTGCAAAATGTTCCAATGTAATAAATGTTTGAAAGTCTTTAGAAAATTGTCAAATCTAAATAAACATAAGATAAGACATACTGTAGAAAAACCTTTCAAATGTAAGGAATGTGGAAAAGCCTTTAACCAGTGCTCACACTTTACTGAACATGAAATAATTTATACTGGAAAGAAATATTACAAATGTAAAGAATGTGACAAAGTGTTTAAATCTTTCTCAAGCTTGTCTAATCATAAGATAATTCATTTTGGAGAGAAACCCTATGAACGTGATGAATGTGACAAAGTCTTTAAAGTTAGCTCAACTGGAGAGATACCACACAAATGTAAAGAATGTGGCAAAATCTTCAAATATTGGTCAAACTTTTATAGACATAAGAAAATGCATACTGGAGAGAAACCCTACAAATGTGGAGAATGTGGCAAAGCCTTTAAATATTGGTCAAGCTTTTCTAAACATAGGATGATTCATACTGGAGAGAAACCCTACATATGTGAAGAATGTGGCAAAGCCTTTAATCAGTTCTCAAATCTTACTACGCATAAAATAATTCATACTGGAGAGAAACCCTACAAATGTGAAGAATGTGGCAAAGCCTTTCACTACTACTTTCACCTCAGTGAACATCAGAGAATGCATACTGGAGAGAAACCCTACAAATGTGAAGAATGTGGCAAAGCCTTTAAATATCGGTCAAGCTTTTCTACACATAGGATAATTCATACTGAAGAGACACCCTACAAATGTGAAGACTGTGGCAAAGCCTTCCACTACCACTCACACCTCAGTGAACATCAGAGAATGCATACTGGAGAGAAACCCTACAAATGTGAAGAATGTGGCAAAGCCTTTAAATATCGGACAAGCTTTTCTAAACATAGGATAATACATACTGGAGAGACACCCTACAAATGTGAAGAATGTGGCAAAGCCTTTAACCAGCACTCACACCTCAGTGAACATCAGAGAATGCATACTGGAGAGCAACCCTACAAGTGTGAAGAATGTGGCAAAGCCTTTAAATATTGGTCAAGCTTTTCTAAACATAGGATAATTCATACTGGAGAGAAACCCTACAAATGTGAAAAATGTGGCAAAGCCTTTCACTGGCACCGGAGCCTCAGTGAACATCAGAGAGTGCATACTGGAGAGACGCCCTACAAATGCAAAGAATGTGGCAAAGTCTTTAAATATTGGTCAGGCTTTTGTAAACATAAGTTAATTCATACTGGAGAGAAACCCTACAAATGTGAAGAATGTGGCAAAGCCTTCCAATATTGGTCAAGCTTTTGTGGACATAAGATAACGCATACTGAAGAGAAACCCTACAAGTGTAAAGAATGTGGCAAAACCTTTAAACACCCTTCATACCTCAGGGATCATAAGAAAGTACATACTGGAGAGAAACCCTATATATGTGAAGAATGTGGCAAAGCTTTTAAATATTCCTCTGGCTTTTACAGACATAAGATGATACATACTGGAGAGAAACCCTAGAAATATCAAGAATGTGGCAAAGCCTTTACCTAGTGCTCTTACCTTACTGTACATGAGAGAATTCATACATGAGAGAAATCCTAGAAATGTACAGAATGTGGAAATTTCCTTAGTATCTCCTTACATAGTTGTTGACATCAGATAAAAGGAGTATAAATGTAATGCTTGTTACCTTTCACAAAATAAAATTCTTAGAGTGCACCAGAGTGTTTATACAGAATAAAACCCATTACAGCTATGAAGAGTACTATAACACCTTTACTTATATCACAGACCTTACTGTAAACAGGATAATTCACACTGGAAGGTGACCCTCCAGCAGTTGCCCAAACCTTATTCAATTTCAGAGAATTTAGATTGTAGAAAAACACTACAAATGCAATCAATGCAGAAAAACATTTGTTCAAAAAATATACCTTGGAAAACATCAGAGTTCATAGAAAAAGATAGTTTACAGATGCAGTTAATGCAAAAAAAAATCAATCAAGTCTAACTAAAAATCAGAGGATTCATAATAGAAAGCATTAGGCACTAACACTGCCAGACATTACTAAAGCAAAGGGTTGATTATAGAAAATAATCCAATGTTATAATGTGGAATTTATTTGTAGGGTTTTTGTTTTGTTTTGGTTTTTTGTTTGTTTTTTGGGGGGTTTGAGGAGACAGAGTCTCACTCTGTTGCTGTGGCTAGAGTGCTGTGGCGTCAGCCTAGCTCACAGCAACCTCAAAATCCTGGGCTCAAGCAATCCTCCTCCCTCAGACTACAGAGTACCCGGGACTAGAGGTATGCACCACCATGCCTGGCTAATTTTTTCTATATATTTTTAGTTGGGCAATTCATTTCTTTCTATTTTTAGTAGAAATGGGGTCTCCTCTTGCTCAGGTTGGTTTCGAAATCCTGACCTTGAGTGATCCTCCTGCCTTGGCCTCCCAGAGTGCTAGGATTACAGGCATGAGCCACCACGCCCAGCCGTGTATTTTACCAACGTGTCTCCAACCCCTCTCCCTGGTCCTGAGGTAACCAGCATTCTACTCTGCTTCGATTGAGTGAGGTCATGTGCTGTCTTCTTGTGCCTGGCTTAAAATAATGTCCTCTAGGGCCATCTATATCATCACAAATGCTACAATTCCCTTCATTTTTATGGCTGAATATTTCAGTCTTTGTCACATTTTCTTCATCCATCCATTGAAGGACATTTGCCTAGATTCCAAACCTTGGCTACTGTGATTAATGCTGCAATACACACCTGAACGCAGATATGTTTGTGAGAAACAAGTTCTATTTCCTTTTCATATATACCCAGAAATAGGATTGCTAGATCATATGGTAGTTTTCATCATTTAAACTTTTAATGGGAAAATGACATTGTATCTTTTAAGGAACTATATACTATTTTCCATAACAGCTGTATGAATTTTTATTTCCACCAGCAGTATGCAAATGTTCTCTTTTCTCCATCTTTGCCAACACTGCTGTGGGTGAGCTGTCCATTCAAGGCAGAGATGTCAAACCTGACAGGTTTCAAATGTCCCGCAAGCGCCGCATACCTTGAAACTCAGCAGCCCCAACGCTGGAACACTGTTTTGAGGGATGAGGTCGCCGTCCGTGTCTTTAAGACACTGGCCTCTCACGCCTCCGTTGGGATGACGGTGATGAAGTCCCTTTAAAAGTGCCTGAACCGTCATCGCCTTGAGGTCGATTTTGGAGACCGCTTACCTGGGACGGTGAAAGTGCCCCAGCACACACAGGCCTGGGACTGGGAGTTTTCTCCTCTGCTCTTAGCAGATCCCGAGTCACCCATCGTCACTCTCCCTCCACCCGCAACAGCAGACAAGGCTGCAGTGAGGGTGGCGCTTCCGTGCGGCCGCAGCCCCTGCCCCGCAGAGCTGTGAAGTTGCGCACAGGAGGCCAGGTGGGCGATTCTCCGCGCAGCCCACCTGGGCACCGGCTGCAGCGAGCAGGCTCACGGCGGAAAGCACGGCGCGACGTCAGCCGGGCCCGCGGCGGCTGAGGAGAGCGGGCGGATCGCGTGCCCAGGGAGAGGCCGGGCGCAGGCGGACGGGAGACCGCTGCGCGGCGGGCGGTGGGGCGCGGCGCAGACCCGCCAGGTGCGGCAGACGCCAGGTGCGCTTCGCAGCCGCTCCCTCCGCAGCCCGCCTGTGCCTGCCCCGCGCGGTGCGCTCCGGACGCCCTTCGTCGGCAGAGGGCGGCAGGGAGCGCGCACCCCGGACGCCCAGAACCGGGCGGGACGCGCCCGCCTGCCCCGCCCCCAGAGCCACGCGCCTCCCGCCCGGCGCCTGCTGGGATCGCAGTCCTGCAGGTCCGAAAACACAGGGCTGGGAGGGACCATAGACTACAACTCCCAGGATGCCAGGCGGCTGGAGCACCGCCCTGCCCCTCCGCCCGGTGCATGCTGGGATCGCAGTCCAGCGGCTCCGAGAACAATGGGCTGGGAGGGACCAGAGACTACAGCTCCCAGGATGCCAGGCGGCTGGAGCGCCGCCCTGCCCCCTCCGCCCGGGGCATGCTGGGAGAGCAGTTCTACAGCCGGAGAAACAGCGGGCTGATAGTGGCGGAGGAACAACATCTCCCGGCATGCCAAGCGAGGCGCTCACGGCCTTGCCGCACCCTCCAGTGTTGCGCCCTGCCCTCCGCCCGGCGCGTGCTGGGATCGCCGCCCTGCAGCTCCGCAAACACCGCACTCGGAGGCGCCAGAGACTGCAGCTCCCAGGATGCCAGGCGAGTCCCGCAGCCCCGAGCCCCACCCTCCAGGTTGGCGCACAGCCCCTGTGGCTGGCGAATCCGGGATTTTAGTCCTGCAGGCCTGAGAGAGTAAGACTGTGCTGCTCCCAGAGTGTGCAGAAGCGCGCAGGCCCTTGCCCCTGCCTGCAGGGGTGCGCACCACCCTCGAGTCCGGCGCATGCTGGGAGAGTAGTTCTGTAAATATTGCGGTGCCTGATACTTGCTTTAAAATGCCACTAGGATATCTGGAGTTGGTCACTGAAAATGAAGGCAAAATGGTGAAAACCTTTGAAGTTTTCTGATTGGTGCTATTCATGATGAGTTTTATTATATAATTATCTCTACTATTGTGGAAGATGCTTGCATCTGTATTATAATATTTCAGTCAAGCACATAAACCGTTTGATAAAATTGCGTAACATACTGCACATCAGCCCAATTCCATAAGAATAAAAGGCCATCTTTCTTCCTCATGCATATTTTATCCTAGGATTTTGAGGATTATCAACAAATATTGGTGAATGATTAGAGGACAGTGCAGCATTAGAATGAAAAAGAGAGCACTCTAAACGACCTTCCAAGTATGGAAAGTGGTGCTACCAACAATCTTTGTGCAGGACGGTCTCTGTGGGTGTTACACTCTTACCTTCATGACACCATTGGATTTTCCTTACAGTTTTAATTAGAGCGGTGAGTGTTCTATAAGAGGGTGTGCTCTAGTGCCACCAGGCCATCAGGTCGTCCTGTGTGATGTAGCAGCCCCCATGCTCAGGTGCCGAAGGCCTGCTCAAGCATAGGAGAGAGACCAGCCAGGCCGTTACCAGCCACTGCTTATCGGCGCCATGGCCCTCACTCCCCAGCCCAGCTCTGAGCTTTCTGCTGCTCTGTACGGGCCACAGGAGGAGGAGGAGGAGCTGGCGCTGTGCCCACCTGTGCTGTTTCCGGAGGCTAAAGTCCTGGTCTTTGGGTCAGTTTGTAAGGGCTGCTTATTCCTGAAGTCCCTAGATGCAGTTACCAGATCTCAGGTGCCTCTCAGAAGCCTAGATGTCAAACTCAATATGCCAAGTCACAGAAATCAGATGTTTTAAGTGTATATTTCATGATTTGTAGTGTATTTGCAGAGTTATGTGACCACAATCTTGGAGTTCCCTCCTCTGGGGGCCCCTTCATTCTTTGTTCACTGTATCATTTCTGGGAAGGGGATGGCTGCCATGAAGAAGCTAGTGGGGCCGGGTGCGGTGGCTCACGCCTGTAATCCTAGCACTCTGGGAGGCCGAGGTGGGCGGATTGTTTGAGTTCAGGAGTTGGAGACCAGCATGAGCAAGACCGAGACCCCATCTCTACTAAAAAAAAAAAAAATAGAAAGAAATTAATTGGCCACCTAAACATATATAGAAAAAAAAATTAGCTGGGCATGGTGGTGCATGTCTGTAGTCCCAGCTACTCGGGAGGCTGAGGCAGGAGGATCGCTTGAGCCCAGGAGTTTGAGGTTGCTGTGAGCTAGGCTGATACCATGGCCCTCTAGCCTGGGCAAGAGTGAGACTCTGTCTCTGTCTCAAAAAAAAAAAAAAAAAAAAAAGAAGCTGGTGGGCATCAGTGGTCTACCTGTGGACACTTCCTGCTTGCAGCCCTCTGCTCTCTCTTGGGGCACTGTCTCTCCAAAGGGCAAGGAGCCACCCCATGAGGAGAGATGGTGGAAGTGAAGGGGTGGTTCCTTGCTTCTCACAGAAAGCATGCTCAGGCCTGTCACTCTCTGAGGTCTGGGGAAGCAGAGCCCTCAGAGCTGAATTTCTGTGTGGCATCCAACCCATGGAACAGCAGAAAAATAAAGATGAATTTCAGTGTGGCAGCCACTGCCCACATGGGGCTACTGAGCACCTAGAATGTGTCTGATCTGAATTGAGATGTTCTTTCTACATGCATCAAACATGGGATGAGTTTCAAAGACACAGTACCAATAATACTTCATTAATATTTTTTATCGATCAAATATAAAAATAATATTTCAGATATGTTGGGTTAAAGTAACTATTACAATCTATTTTGCTTGTTTCTTTTTCTTTTCTTTTATGTGGCTACTCGAAAATTTTAAATGACACACGTTCCTCACATTTTTATTTCTATTGCACGTCGCTGTCTTAGAGGACGTCCTGCCTCCATTTTCAAAGTTAGGCAAGCGCGTCCTGAAAAGACCAGAGGCCAGGAAGGTTACAAAGTCTCAAACTTTAAAATTAATTGTCATTATGTTATTTGCATTTGTGAATAAAAAATGTATTTACATGTAATTTATGAAAAGCTACAATTTAAATTCAAGGTGCAACAAAAACGTCCCCCAGGCAGAGCCAGGTCACAGAGCACGCGGGCAAGCCCTGTCTACAAAGAGGTACAAACACCTGTTACTCTGGCCTCATTCAGCCGCAGTCTGATCGCGTCACTGCTGTCACTCTTGGCCAGAGGGGTGGGGCCTAGAGCATTATCCAATCAGGGGCGCTGTATTGAGAGCTGTCCAATCAGATGCGCAGACAGAAACAAGGAGGCGGCTTCCGGGACATGGCGCGGCCTTTGTCTCTTCCGCCGGGCACGGAGCCGGCCTCCCCGCTCCGCCGTTGCTCCTCCCGGGGCCCAGGTGTGTCTGCCGCAGCCTGTGTCACCCGAGACCTGCAGGTACCGGGGTCCAGAGGGAGCGCGCCGGGACGCCCCGGGAGCTGGGGCCGGGCGAGCGTGCGGTCGGTGCTCCGAGGGGACGGCGTCCGGTCTGGCGGCCGGAAGCGGCTGTCGGGACGCGGCCTCCCGGCTTCGCCTCCGGAGTCTGGAGACCGAGGCTCGCCCTGGCGCGCCGGGGCCGTCGGTCCCCTCCGTCCGCAGCGCGGGCCGGGCGGGCAGCGGCGCCCTGGGCGTCCTGGCCGGTCCTGGCCCTGCGTTTCCTGCGGCCCCAGCCCGGGCCTCTCCGGGCGGCTCTGGGCGGCGGCCGCGTCCCCCGGGTCGTGCGGGGACGGCGGGAGGGCCCCCCGGGGAGGGCGGCGGCCTGCGCGGGGTCCGTGCGGGAGAGGAGGCGCAGTCCTAGGAATTATGGGGCACTGAGCGCCTGACTCCCGGGTGTGGGAGGATTAACTCACACAGCGAACGTGAGGTTCCCAGCACCGGGCTCTGCAGCAGACTTGTGAGCACCGAGTGCGTGGTCAGTCAGCATTGCTTTAATGCACGTGTCCATGTGAGTTTCCAAATGGCTTCCTCAGATAAAGTTGCCTTTCTAGCTTCTGTAAACTTTAAAAGGGCCAGCGGAGAATATTTCAGGATGGTGGTTAGTGGCCTTCATTTGGACCAGAATTATTTATATTGTGATAGAAGTGTTGAGTGTAACGAACTCTGTGCTGTGCCTGGTGTCTTAGCTGAGTGGGACTGATCGCAGATCTGAGCAAGCAACATTAGCATTAACAGGAGACTTGTTAATAAACCCCAATCCATGGACCACCTCCACACCTGCAGAATCACATTGCTCCAAGTGGGACCTGGAATAACAGTTGATTTATGTGCGCATTGAAGCTTGAGACGTGATGCTTAGCTAGGTAGCACAGCCCAGGCTTTCAGTATAATCCGATGACCAGATTGAAGAAACACGATGCATCGCCTGTGTCTGCCCTATAGAGTCTATTGGTCTAGCTAGGAGCATCTATGTGGTTTTAATTAAGTGCCCCATGGGATTCTCAGGTGAGGCCAGGGTCAAATCCAGCATGCGGGCTCCCAGATCTGTTCTTGAGAGTGGAGTTCAGCCGCTTTTCCAAAGTTGAGGTCACAGGACCATCTCTGCTTGGGTTTGATTGAGGGGAACCAGTGTGGCCCACATTCCCATTGCAGTAGCAGAAATTGCTGGTGTCTGTGGCAGGGGAGGCCACCTGAGGGCAGCAAAGGAGAAACTCACATGTTGGTCTTTATGTAGGAGCTCAGTGTTCCTGAATCTTCCTTGTGACAAAGAACAGATCAACATCTTCTTTTCTGCACTTCCAGGTCCTTCTGCCTGTGGGTGTGGTGGTAGCAGATGAAGCGGTTGTGCTGATGCCTTGAAATGCACATTTTTGAGATGCAGCTATAATTTGTGCCGATAACCTCAGCTGAGAAGGAACCTTAGAGAGGCAGGAGGAAGAGGAAGAAATGGCTGGTTCTCAGGTACGTGTCTCCCAGGTCAAGGGCTGTGTCAACTTTTACTCCTAGAATGCCTAGTTCCTTGAGGACTTGCAAACCTTTGCTTCTCTGCTTCTGAGGTGTCTAACAGGATTGTCTCATCTACTTCCCTTTCTTCTTCTGATACTCAAGGGCTCCTTGAAATGTTTCTCCCCTACATACCAGAACCTTATCTTCCTTCTCTCTATCCAAAGTTTTACATACTGTGCACAGTTCTCACCGTGAATTTATGGCCTGCAATATTGAGAACGCTCCCTTTTTGACAGATAAGCATGGGAAGATGTGGATACCCAAGACTCCTCTTGGGCACAGGGCTGGGTCCTGAGATGTCAGTGAAGCGGGGGAATATGTTCTGTGGGGTTCCGTGGGGATGCCCCGTCATGTTTTTGCCAAACAGGATTTTAAAAAGCACATTTAAGAGGATGGCATTAATTGCCCCAGATAACTCAGAAATTTCTGAAAAACAGTTTAATTAGAAAATGTGCTCTTTAGGATGCTAGAAAAAGACTAAATAAAATAAGCTATTATAGGTGACAGATTATGGGAAATACATGTTGTTTGAAATTGCCATAAAAGTGATATTTTTATGATTAGATTCAGATTATGATTTATTATTTGTGACTAATTTCACAGCAGTGGCACGGTGTCCTCTGCATTAGCACCTCATACAAATTTGTCCTCTTACAGTTTATGTTAATTTCATAAATTAAATTAAAGTGATGTCTGGCAGATTCCTCCTCTATAAAGTTGACTTTTTTTTTTTTATCATTAATAGGTATCTTTAGGAGTTTTACTGACTAATGTACTTAAATCATCACATTTAATCTGGAAGTTCTCCTTTTCTCTTAGTTCCTCTTTGCTTATGGCTTGCTTTAGAGAATGAAGGCTCTCATCTTTGTTTACTGGTCAGATGAATCAGAATAAAATCCAGGTTCTACCACTTACTATATGTTTGACAAAATATTTTTTCTGTGCTGGAAGAGTTGGAATTGTTGGTGTGTGAGAATGCAGAAACTCAGGCCCCACCCCAAATCTCCTGAATCAGAATCTGTACCTTAATATGGTTTCCAGTTCACTGCAGTGCACATTAAAGTTTTAGCAATGCCTTTCTAACTCACCTTACTTTTCCACATGAGAAACATATACAGCTTATTGTATATGATGTGTGTGTGTGTATGTATATATACACCACTCAAAAATGTATATGCCTTTGTGGATGCCCTTAATTTATATTAGTACTTTATCATCCAGAAAAGTACAGGATCTATACAGTTTGTAGATCTCTTTGCTGCCCTCTGTCCTCAAAGTAAAGAATACATTGGAGAATGTTGCTGTGTTAATTACTGGATAATTCCAGTCACTCCTGTGAGTCAGAGCCAGTTCTCTTCCTTCTCTCGTTTCACCTTTAGTCAAATCAAGAACGTTGTCCATGGCTGTTTCATAAATATGTTTTTCCCTCTAGGGATTGTTGACATTCAGGGACGTGGCCGTAGACTTCTCTGCGGAGGAGTGGGCATGCCTGGACCCTGCTCAGCAGAGCTTGCATCGGGATGTGATGTTAGAGAACTACACAAACCTGGTCTCTGTGGGTGAGGATAACTTCCTTTTAAGGACCTTAATGCACCCTAAGGGGTTTATTTTCGTTGTTTGTGAACTGTTTTATGGGAATTTCGACTTTGAATAAATGAGTTTCAGATCTCTGCTTTCAAGGAACACTTTGGGGCTTGTTGGTGTAGAAAAGAGAATCTTCAAGTTGTTTCATCTTGATATGAACCTTCCCTTGAGCTGGCCTGTATACTTCCCTCTAGATGGGTGAGAATTCTAAAAATTTGATAGCATAAAACATTATTGTCCAGACTCTAAAATTCAATTTTTACCACCAGTTTTTCATTTAAATACTAGATAGTGGAACTAAGAACTCACAAATTTTAAAATAATTTCTAAATATCCTGGTTCTATGAAGAAACAGTATTTTGGGTTTAATTTTCTAGAACCTCTGCAATGTTCTTTATACGGAGCACAGTACTAGGTTGGTAAGTGGAGAATCCTAGCAAGAGTCATGTTGCTTCTTTCTAATGACATAGGTCTTGCTGCCTCTGAGCGGGACCTGGTTTCCTGTCTGGAGCAAAGGCAAGAGCTGGGGAATGTGAAGAAACTGGAGGCAGGAGCCATACACCCAGGTAGGTGGGAGTGAATGAAGCAGGTGGCACAGGTGAGAGGTTCAAAGGTCAAGGGAGACTCCAGACCTTAAACTGTAGTTTGGGAATCTCTGCTTAAATGGAAGAAATGGTTTCTGAGATGCCTGGGTTTCTTTCTCTTGCTGTCACACAGGGGCATCTTCTGCTCCATGCTCTTTAAGGACCTTTCTTTCCCCTCAGTGATTTTCCTTTAAAATTACACTGAGAGCCGAAGTCCTCTGCATGGCTTATAAGGGACTGCATGATCTGAGTTCTCTTCCATTGCTTTCTGGGGACATGGGAACATCTGCATAGTTGCGAGGAACTCCATTTTAAACCCTTTCTTATGTTCCCTTTTTGCATCATCTGAAATGTGTATGAGTAGTGGTGTTATTGATTTTTGCTTCAGAAATCCCAGGAACACCAGGGACAGAGGCACAGTTTCTCCTTTATGATTTTGCATCATATGGAGGCTTCCGTTATTATTTTGTAGGAATTCATACTTGGTAATTTTATCAGAGCATTAAGAATCTCCCCTAAATATAAAAAACACTAATGATATTTTATTTTAAAATTTCATATTTTTAATGTGAACTGAATTTAATAATTTAAACTATGTTTTCATATTTCTCAACTGTAGTATATTAATATTTAAGTGTATCCATTCACTTCCAAGATTTCTTTTTTTTTTTTTTTTGAGACACTCTCACTCTGTTGCCTGGGCTAGAGTGCCGTGGCATCAGCCTAGCTCATAGCAACCTCAAATTCCTGGGCTCAAGTGATCTTCCTGCCTCAGCCTCCTGAGTAATTGGGACTATAGGCATGCACCACCATGCCTGGCAAATTTTTTGTGTAGTTTTTAGTTGTCCGGCTAATTTCTTTCTATACTTAGTAGAGACGGGATCTTACTCTTGCTTAGGCTGTTCTTGAACTCCTGACCTCAAATGATCCTCCCATGTTGGCCTCCCAGAGTGCTAGGATTATAGGTGTGAGCCACTGTGCCCGGCCCAAGATTTCTTAAATATGCTTGTCATTAGGCGGCATAGAATGTTGCTGAGCATATTTTAAACTCCCACTTATAACCTTTTATTTTAAATAACTTGTAAGTTTTTCTTGTTTAGTGTGAATCTTACGTTGACTTACCATTCATGTATATACATGGGTTTATATATGTGTGTGTAACATGTAGATTTATATAACTATTTGTGTGCAATGTAATGAAGTATATTATAAAATGAATAATACAATTGAGTTAATGAACATATCTGTCACCTCACATAATCTTTTTTTTTGTAGTGAGAGTACTTATGGTCTACTGTCTTAGCAAATTTTAGAGTATTTATTAAGTATTGTTGTGGTACTACACATTTGATCCTCAAAACTTACTCATCTATTATAACTGGAAGTTTGTACTCTTTTGACAGCATGTCCCATTTTCTTCACCTCTGGGCTCTGGCAACCACTTGTGTACTCTGTTCTATGAGTTCAGCCTTTGTAGAGTCCCCGTATAAGTGAGAACATGAAGTATTTGCATTCCTATGTCCGGCTTATTTCACTTAGCATGTCCTACATGTCCATCATGTTGAAATGGCAGGATTTCATAATATTTATGGCCAAATAATATTCTATTGTGTGTATGTATATATGTGTGTATACACACACACACACACACACACACACACACACACCATATTTTCTTCATCTATTAAGTGGCCAGAAACATTTCAGTTGTTTTCATACCTTGCAGTTGTGAATGTCACTGCAGTACTGTCAGGGTGCAGATATTTCTTTGAGATTCTGTGTTTATTTCTTTTGGTTCTATACGGAGAAGTGGGACTGCAGGATGGTATGGCAGTGCTAGCTTTTTAATTTTTAAAGAACCTCCATACTGGTTTTCATAATGATCCCACCTATGTACAACTCGACAACAGTGCACTGCGTTTCTTCTTCACACCCTCTCAACACTTGCTTTGTCTCTTCTTTACTGATATAAGCCATCCTAAGAGTTGTGAGGGGATATCTCATCATTGTCTTCATTTGTCTTTGCCTGATGATTGGTGATATTAAGCACCTTTTTCTGTACCTGTTGACCATTTGTATGTACTTTTTGGAAAAACATCTATTTATTCCTTTCTCTGTTTTTCAGTTGGGGTATTATTATTGTTTTTGCCTTTGATTTGGATGAATTTCTCATATATTTTGGATATTAGGTTCTTATCAAACATATTGTTTCAAATATTTTCTTCCATCCTGTAAGTTTTCTTGTTTTATTATGTTCTTTGCTGTGTAGAAGTTTTTGAGTTTGATGGAGTCCATCTTGTTTATATTTGCTTTAGTTGCTGTAATTTTTGTGTCATACCAAAATAATCGTTGGCAAGACCAATGATTATTGATTATCATGAAGATATTCCATGTTTTCTTTGATAAGTTTTAAGGATTTGTGTATTTCATTCATGTCTATTTCATTTTGAGTCAATCTGTAGGTATGTGAGGGAAAAATGGCCTAATTTTATTCTGTTTCATGTAGGCATCTGTTTTTATAGCATTAAGTTCTCAAGAGACTCTACTTTCTGCGTCTTGTATTCTTGGTGCCCCTGGCAAAGATTAGTTCACCTTATGTGCCTGGAGTTATTTCTGGGCTTTCTATTCACTTTCCTTGGATTCGTGTCAATTTCAATGCACGTGTCATCCTGCCTTATATTACTATAGTCTTGGAATATAGTTGAAGTCTGAAAGTAGGATGTCCCTAGCTTTTTGCTTCTTATTCAACATCGCTTTGGTTACTTTAATCTCTTGAAGGTCCATATAAATTATAGGATTTTTTTTTCTATTGTGAAAAATGCCATTGAAATTTTTACAGGAGTCATATTAAATCTATAGGTTGGTTTGAATAATATGATGTCTAAACAGTATTAATTCTTCCAATATATCAACATGGGATTTTTTTACATATATTTGTGTATTTTACAATTTCTTTTTATTAATATCTTATTTTTTTTCAGCATGAAGATCGTTCATCTTTTTGGTTAAATGTGGTCCTATGAAATTTATTATTTTAAGGATATTGTGGATGAGATTGTTTTCTTCCCCCTTTTTATCAGACTGTTGTTTTATGAGGGTATGGAAATACACGTCATGTTTCTAGATTAATTTCATATTCTTCTAAATTACTGAGTCTATTTATTGGTTTTAATAGTTTTTTGTGTGATATGTTTCTCTATTAATACATATAAGATTGTCTCATCTACACTGACAGTTTTACTTCTTTCTTTTCAATTTGGATGGCTTGATTTTTTCTTGACAAATTATTCTGCTTATGTCTTCTAGTATTATTATCTTTAAAAAAAAAGCATTGAAAGCAGGCACAATATAACCTTGCATTGTTGTCTGTGAATTTGAAGGAATAATAACTCTTACAATTTTTATGCACTGGTTTTAGTAGCATAAGACCTCTCACTGGTTCCCAGGCTGATGGGATCTCTTGTGGGTTTTGGTGGAGAGGAGTTGCAGCTTGCTCAGAAGGCTGCTGTTGGTCTGCAGTGGGGTCCACCTGGGTGCGCCTGTTAGCAGAAGCGTGGGTGGTTGTGCCCCTTGTCTGGTCCCTGGGAAGATTGATAATGGATTGCCCTCTTGACTTGATCTGTAGGGCAGGCCCCAGAGCAGGTTCTCCACTTGGGTCCACATGTGTTGCACCTGATACCAGAGGTTTGGGGGAGTGTGGCTCCCACTGAGTACCTGGAAGGGCTTTTTCAGGTCAGCATGAGGGTTCCCAGGTGGGCGTCGCTGGCCATGGACTGTGGCTAAGAGGCTGTAACTGAGTCACAAAAGGACCGGAGAGACCACAGGGAAGACCGAAGCCTGCAGGCTGCCTCTATGGCCTTGAATAGGCATCCTGCCCGACTTCTCTGGATGGGCAGGACCACTCCCAGACCGTGGAGAGGAGGAGCTGGAGATGGTCATAGATTAGCTTGAAAATTCTCATTGGGACCACATTGCTTGGGCCATTTCCTGGTCTGTAGCCAAGAACACAGGTATTCACTTTGACCCCTGCATGAGGGCCACCTTCTCAGAATGACCTTTCCTGGTGCTAGGCTTTAGGGGGATCCACATCCTTCTCCTTGGCTCCCACATGTGTCATAATAGTCTCTTGTCAATGAATGCCTGCCAGATTATGTGGGCTGGGGAATGAACAAGAGAGGGATTTTCAATTTCTGCATCTTGCTGATGTCACTGTCCCTATACGTTGTCACTGTCTAATTTGTTTCCTTTAATATTTGTCTGATACAAAGACTTAAGCATTCATAGCAATATGCTTGAATTTACACATTATAGGAGAAGTTAATTAGATAATTAGTAGATATCTCATATTTATTAAAATGTTCACTTGTCAGTTTAACTTTACTGCAAGTGACCGGGAATCATTAGGATTTTCCTCCATTTTTCTCAACCTGTATCTAAATGATAATATAATTTATTCCCAAATGCCCATTTTACATATCAGTAACTCACTGTATTTTATAAAATTGATATTTTCCTTGATTTAGAAATATAAGGGTTTTTTTCCTTTTTGCTTCTAAACCTATTTCATTTTATTTAAGAATAGCAATATGTTAATAATATGATAAAATGTTACCATTAATGTCTTTTAAATGCTTATTTATTACAGTTTTCCCATTTGAGCTTTTTATTAATGATTGTAATGGATTTTCTGTAAAATTTTACTGCTGTTCACTGCATGCCAGTCATTCAGAATTCCTGTTTCCCATGAGTCCACAGTCATTGTTGGGCATTGTAGTTATTTAGAAAAATGGTTTTTAAATTTATAACAATATTGCATACAGATTTTTATGGGTAAATATTTCTTTATTCTTTTGCCATATCATATTGCTGGATATTTTTTGGGGGGGTGTAATTTCTTTGGCATCAGTTTATTGTGTTTTTGGTTTTACCTATTATAATTTTTGAAGAAAAATTTGCAACTTTGTATATATACTTTTATGTCCATGTGGAGATCAATTAAAATATGAATCAGGCATAGTTCTATCAACTAAATTTTATATGTGTATGTTTGTCTCTATAGATATGACTCTAACTTTGCTCATGGATTTTCTTGTATATTTCTTCTTCTGCCTTGTTGTCAGTGGTGGTTTTATCTTGCCTAGGTGAGTAATCATGGAAATAGTCTTAATTTCTCTATGTGTTTACTAATGAACTATTATTTTTTTCATGTCAGAGAAACACTTTTGTGCTTTGAAGATAATTTTTGGAAAGCTTGTTAACTCTGTATCTCTTTTCGTTATCAGTTTAAAAAATTAATCGTGTATGGGCCGGGCACGGTGGCTCACGCCTGTAATCCTAGCATTCTGGGAGGCCGAGGCAGGTGGCTTGAGGTCAGGAGTTCAAAACCAGCCTGAGCAAGAGCGAGACCCCGTCTCTACTAAAAATAGAAAGAAATTAATTGACCAACTAAAAATATATATACAAAAAATTGGCCAGGCATGGTGGTGCATGCCTGTAGTCTAGCTACTTGGGAGGCTGAGGCAGCAGGATTGCTTGAGCCCAGGAGATTGAGGTTGCTGTGAGCTAGGCTAACATCACGCCACTCTAGCCCGGGCGACAAAGTGAGACTGTCTCAAAAAAATAAAAAAGAAAAATTTAATCGTGTAAAAACACAGAACATAAAATTTACCATCTTAAATTTTTAAGTGTAAAGATCAGTGGTGTCGTTATATTCGCATTGTTACTCACAAAACCTCTAGAACTTTTACATCCTGCAGAACTAAAACTCAGTGCCCATTGAAGAACAACTGCCCATTTTATCCTCTTTCCAGCCTTTGAAAAACAGTATTCTACTTTCTGTTTGTATGATTTTTGCTCCTTAAGATATCTCATACATTATCTGTCATTTCATTACTGGCTTATTTCAGCTGACATAATATTCTCAAAGTTTCTCCTTACCATAGCCTGTGGCGAGATGTTTTCTTCCAAGGCTGAGTGATATTCTACTGTATGCATGTGCCACACTTTAACTGTTCGTGAGCAAGGGACATCTGTGTTGCTTCCACCTTCTGCTTTTGCACCTGGGAATACAAATATCAATTCCAGCTCCGACGCTGCATACTTTGTATACGTACTCAAAAATGAGATTGCTGGATTGGATGATAATTTCATTTTGAATTTTTTGAGGAACCCCCATGCTGTTTTTCATAGTGGCAGCTCATTTTTCCCCATGAGCATACCAATCTCTCCACATCCCCAATAGCTTTGTTTGTTTTATTGTGGCCACTTTAAGTAATATCTTACTGTGATTTTTCTTTTCATTTTTCTAAAAGCTGTGAATTTTGAGCATCCTATCAAATGCTTGTTACCCATTTTTATATCTTCTTTGGAGAAATAGGAGTCTAATCCTTTGTCTATTTTTTAATCCAGTTATTCACTTTCTATTGTTTTGAGCTTGAAGAGTATTTTATATATTCTAGATGTTAACACTTACCAAATGTGTGATTTGAAAATATTTTTACCATTATCTTATGTATAATCTTTACTCCACTAAATGTTGTCTTTGATGTGTAGAAGTTCTGGAGTTTGATATCTCTTCTTTATGTGATATCCAAGAATATTTTGGAAAGATTAATATAATCTTTCCTCTGTAGGTTCCTTTAATAGTTTATCATTATGTTTGTCATGTTTAAGTACTTAATCCATTTAAGGTATATTTTGTATATGATACATGGGTATGGTTGAACTTTTTTCCATGTAGATGTGGAGTTTTCAACACCATTTGTTGAAAAGGCTCTCTTTTTCCATAGTGTGGCCGTGGCCATCTTATGAAAGATAATTTGGTCGTATACACAGAGTTTTCTTTTAGGCTGTCTATTCTGTTCCATCATCTATTTATTTATCTGACTTTGTGCCAGTACCACATTATTTTTATTTCTGTAGCTTTGTTTTGAAATCAGAAAGGGTAGTTCCTTTTTTTTAATTTTGCTATTCATAATGTCTAAATTTTTTAAGGAAGTTTCTTATATTGCTGTAAAAGTACCATTGTGATTTTATTATTTGAAGAACAGGAACCAAAGTTTTATTTGTTCATTTGTTGCATCTGAAGTAGTCTTTGATGACATCCTGGGCCTGAGATTCCTTGCCATAATCCTTCACCAGTACACAACTATGACCAACCACTTTACAGGGTTTTCTCTGTCTGTCGGTGTTGCAGAGGCCTACCAAGTCCCCTGCTTTCTTGTTGACATCACTGTTAATTAGGTTGATTTGGTGTTCAGCACAAGTGTCCGCTACAAACTTGACCTATGTAGGCTGAACTTACTGTGTTTCCCTGAAAATAAGACAGGGTCTTATATTTATTTTTCCTCAAGAAGACACCCTAGGGCTTATTTTCAGGGGATGTGTTATTTTCCCCTCAAAGCCTCAGCTTGCAGCACGCACAGGATGGCCGGGACCTGACAGGGGGAGCCACCTTGTTGGTGGGGCTGCCCGCACCTTTCTGGTCACCTCTGGGATAGTAGCTGTCACGGCGGGGCAGATGAGAAGGGCTGCTGGTCTTCTTTATTGCTCCGTGATGAAATGCACGGGTTGTGCAGATGCGCTGCGTAGCCACGCCCAGCACTAGGTCTTATTTTTGGGGTACAGCTTCTATTGCGCAAATGCTTAGAAATCATACTAGGGGTCATTTTATGGGTAGGTCTTATTTTTGGGGAAACACGGTAGTGAGTGTGACTCAACACGGATAGCATCGGATGGAAAGCTCCATATAATCACACCTCACCCTAACAAAAAACACAAAGATTGTGTTGTTTGTTCTAACAGAAAATCAAACGAGGAAGAAGAGAGACGATTTATTTTGTGAAACATGTGAATATAAACCAGGTCTTCATGTGGGTGAATGTTTCAAAAAATATCACACCATGAAAAATTATAGAGATTAAAATTACTCTTTGAATGTATCAATAATTTGAAATATAAAAAAATCCAAATAAGCTTGTATGAAGAGAAACTCCAGTTTTTTATTCTACTGCTGCACTTTGTAAAACCTGGGATATTTAAAAAATTAAATCCCAAATAGAATAAAGGAATCGAGAAAACAAGCAAGTGCAAAGGGTTAAATTTGATGATTTATTATGAGTCCAATGAGAATGTGCCATGTAGGATTAGTTTATTGTATATGCCACTGCTTTTGACTGTAGTTCTGTGTATTTCTGTTAGGTTTGAGTGGCCTATAATATTGCTTAAATTTTCTGTTTTCTTATTAGTCTTCCATCTGATTTTTCTGTTCATTATTGGAAGTAGGGCTTGAAGTCTCCTACAATTATTGTGTTGCTATGTGTTACTTGTCCATATTTACTTTGTATATTTGGGAACTCTGTGTGTGTGTCTGTGTGTTATAGATTGCTGGTAAATGGATCAATTTTACCATTTTGTAACATCAACCTTTGCCTTTGTGACAGTTTGTTGACTTAAAAGTGCATATTGTCTAATTATGGCCATCTGACTCTGTTGTGGTTATTATTTGCATGGAATAAATTTTTAATCCTTTTATTTTCAGCCTATTTTACTCCTTAGAGTTAAAGTGAGTCTTTTGTAAGCAGCATATTATATTGTCTTCTTTGTTGTTAATCTATACAGCCATTTTATTTCTTGTCATTAGGGAGTATAGTCTGTTTCTATTTAAAGTAATTACTGAAGGAAATGAAGTTACTATTAACACTTTGTGAATTGTTTTCTATTTCTTGTAGCTATGTTTTCCCTCATTTCCACTGAGACTGCCTTCATTTTTGTCCTGTTGATTTTGTAGTGACAAGCTTTGATTGACTCCTTTCTCATTTCCTTTTGCTTGCTTACTTTTTTGTTGTTTTTGTTTTTTTCTTTCTTTTTATTCTTTTCCCAGCATCAGAAGATAAGCTGTGACTTTTTGCTTACTTTCTATGAGCATTTTCTTTGTGATCACCTTGAGGAATGGAATTTATCTCAAACATCTTAAAGTAACAGCAATATATTTTAATCTCATAAAACTTCACTTCCACTGAATACAAAAACTATACCTCTTTACATTCCCTTTCTTCATTATTGTCACAAATTGTAATTTTTTAACAGATTTTTCTACATTAAAAAAATTTCTATAAGTTTCGTATACCATCATTATGATAGTGGAGATTTTTTTTTTTTGGAGACAGAGTCTCACTCTGTTGCCCAGGCTAGAGTGCCATGGCAGCCTAGCTCACAGCAACCTCAAGCTCCTGGGCTCAAGCGATCCTCCTGCCTCAACCTCCCGAGTAGCTAGGACTACAGGCATGCACCACCATGCCCGGCTCATTTTTTTTGTATATATATTAGTTAGCTAATTAATTTCTTTCTATTTTTATAGTAGAGACGGGGTCTCGCTCTTGCTCGGGCTGGTTTCAAACTCCTGACCTCAAGCAATCCTCCCGCCTCGGCCTCCCAGAGTGCTAGGATTACAGGCGTGAGCCACCGCGCCCAGCCTGATAAATTTTGAAGGCGGTATTTCGTCTGTGGCACTGTCTTTCTATTGGATAATATAATCTCTTTATATGTAAAGTAATTACCGATAGGCAAGGACTGACTAGTGTGATTTTGTCCATTGTATAGTTCCTTTGTTTTTTTTGTGTTGTATTTCCTTCTGTTCACTTCAGTGTATTGTTTTTGTTGTTGCAGGCTTTGATTACTTTCTCTTTTTATTTCATGTATCTACTAGAATTTACTGCGTGGTAAATTCTAGTGGTTATCATAAGACTTTTTGAAAAACAACTAGAAGTCTAGTTTAAGATAACAATTTAGGCTGGGCGCAGTGGCTCACGCCTGTAATCCTAGCACTCTGGAAGCAGGAGGATAGCTCAAGGTCAGGAGTTTGAAACCAGCCTGAGCAAGAGCGAGACCCCGTCTCTACTACAAACAGAAACAAATTAATTCGCCAACTAAAAATATATAGAAAAAGTTAGCCAGGCATGGTGGCGTTCCTGTAGTCCCAGCTACTAGGGATGCCGAGGCGGAAGGATTGTCTGAGACCCAGGTGTTTGAGGTTGCTGTGAGCTAGGCTGACGCCAGGGCACTCTAGCCTGGGGAAAAGAGTGGGAGTCTGTCTCAGAAAAAATAAAATAAAATAACAATTTAACATTTATGAATAAAAATTTCACCTTTTCTCCCCCTGAAACATTTTATAGTATATATGTTACACTTTATAACTTTTTATATTGTGTATCCATTAAGAAAATATTTTGGCTATGCTTATTTATTTTTAATAACTCTATAGCTATTATACTGGAGTTTAAAGGAATTTATGTGCCACCATTACAGTATTAGAAATTTTACTATTTATTTAGCATTTTCAGTGAGATTTTATGCTTTTAAGTTTTCATATTGTTAGTTATTCCACCTTATTATTATTTTTTTTTTGTAAACAGAGACTTGCTGTGTTGCCCAGGCTAGAGTGTTGTGGCGTCAGCCTTCCTTACAGCAACCTCAAACTCCTGGGCTCCAGCAATCCTGCTGCCTCAGCCTCCAGAGTAGCTGGGACTACAGGCATGCGCCACCATGCCCGGCTAATTTTTTCTATATATTTTTAGTTGTCCAGCTAATTTCTTTCTAGTTTTAGTAGAGATGGGGTCTTGTTCTTTCTGAGGCTGGTCTCGAACTCCTGACCTGAGCAATCTGCCCACCTTGGCCTACCAGAGTGCTAGGATTACAGGCGTGAATCACAGAGCCGAGCTGCATTCCATCATTTTAACTTGAAAAATTTCCTTTAGCATTTCTTGTGAGACAGGTCTCCTAGTGATTAATTACCTCCTTGGGCAGTCTTCATTAGGTTTTTCTTTGTGTATTTTGAGCTTCATGAAATTGGATTTCAGTATTCTTTTCTAGATTTGGAGTATATCTTTAATCACTTTTTCCTTTTTGTCTTCTCTTTCTGAAAATCCTAAAGTGCATATATTTGCTCACTTTATGATGCACTGTAAAGCCCATGTGCGTTCTTTTTCTTCTTTTTTTCTTTTAATTGGCTACTTTCAAATGACCTTTGAGTTTGCTCAGTTTTTTCCTGCATGATTCAGTATCCTTTTAAAGCTTTCAATTACATTTGTTACGTCTACATTGCTGTACTTCATCATCAGGATTTGTTTTTTAGTGGTTTTCATGTCTATATTAATATTCTCATTTTGTTCATACATTTTTACAGAAAACTTTGTTGTTATCTTTCAGTGTTCTTTTGCATCAGATTTTATTTTTTAAAGCCTGGTTAAGTTAAGCAGTGCTAGTGGAGAAGGAACAAAGGAATCTATAACTGTGATCAGTTTGTTGTAAACACCACACACTCGAACCAACCAGTCTATGTGAGATTTTTAAAAAAATGATTGTTTTAAATTCATTGTTAGCCAATTCTTATGTTGTCATTTTTTTTTGCAAATGATCACTGGAACTTTATTAGTTTTCTTTTTGATGGTGATCAGTTTTGTTTGATCCTTTATGATTTGTGTATTTTTGTGTTTATGTCCCTAAATCTGAAGGAGCACGTTGATCTTTCAGTCATTATAGACTAGTTTTAGAAGTTAAATTCTTCCCGTATTTCATCCATGGGCTGATGATAGTTTCACTGAGATTCTAGTCAGTTGAGTTTGGAGCCAGGTCCCATAGCTGCTCTTGGGACTGCAGTGGATTTCATGGTTGGCAGACCAGTTATCAGGGCATCATACAGTCACAGATCCTGTCTATTCCCTGGAAGACTGACCTTTCTTCGAGATCCTGCTCAGTAGAACTGGTGCTGAGACAAGGAACGGCAGTTGTTTCTGCAGATCAGGTGCTCACACAGAGGATGTGGACAGGTTTGTGTCAATGCTGGGCCTCTGGGGGTGCTCTCGCCCCGTCACTGGACAGGTCTGGATGGGCAGGACTCATCCTGATCACAGTTGAGGTGGCTGTAACTGACTCACACGGCTGCTGCAGCTGAGACCTAAGTCTTCAGTTCTGTCTCTTGGTCCACGGCACGTCTCCCTGCAGGTGTTTGTGTGGGCAGGGCTGCTTCCAGACCTTGGCTGACGGGGCCTGGAACTGAGTTACAGGGATTCTTAAAGTTCACGGTGAGACTTATGTTAGCAGGCCTGCCTTCATGGACACAGACAGATGTGCTTCCAGACTGGTCCCAGGTTAGCCAACTTGCTCCTGGGCTCTGACTACCTGCAGCTGGAGGCAGCCAGGTTGCAATGTTGCTTCAAGATGTACATTCAGGTC
This sequence comes from Mirza zaza, assembly GCA_008750895.1. NCBI lineage: Eukaryota > Metazoa > Chordata > Mammalia > Primates > Cheirogaleidae > Mirza > Mirza zaza. The sequence goes on along the minus strand of VSMD01134127.1, from coordinate 8,079 downwards.
AAAGTTGGTAGTGCTATTAATACATCCAGGGTCACAGATGGATGTTTCCCCCTGAAGATCCCAGTGTAGACTGTAGTTTTATTCCCCAGCCATTAATGAGAGATGAAGAATGTGGGTTTGGCATCAATTCATGAGTGGATTAATAAAATGTGGTATATGTATACCATGGAATACTACTCAGCTTTAAGAAACAATGGTGATATAGCACCTCTTGTATATTCCTGGATACAGCTGGAACCCATTCTACTAAGTGAAGTATCTCAAGAATGGAAAAACCAGCACCACATGTACTCACCAGCAAATTGGTGTTAATGGATCAACACCTAAGTGGACATATAGGAGCAACATTTATTGGGTGTCGGGAGGGTGGGAGGGGGGAGGAAGGGATGGGTATATACAACCACAATGAGTAAGATGTAAGATATGCAACGTTTGGGGGATAGACACGCTTGAAGCTCTTACTCGAGGGGGGAGGGGGACACGGGCATTATATGTAACCTTAACACTTGTACCCCCCTAATATGCTCAAATAAAAAATATATAAATAAATAAAATATATGGAGGCCAAAAAAAAAAAAAGAATGTGGGTTTGGGGCTGATTCAGGGGCCATAGATAAGACCAAAGGCTTCAGGCCTCACCTGAGACACAAGTGGCTCTGAATCTTCCTGGGTATCTTGGCAGGTGGTGCTAATGGCAAGACCAAGAGAAAATGGACCGTAACTAGGTCCCCAGTGAGATGTTGCTACTTTTTGTCTGTACCTGGGACCATGGTTAGGCAACCTGTCACATGAGTGAGGACCTGCCCTCTCCAGACGGCCCTACTGCTTGGTTTTGAGCTCCACTAGGGCACCAGAAACCCAGTCTGGATCCCAAAGCTCTCACAAAAGCAGTGTGATCTGGGCATGGCTGCAGCATTGTAGTGTAGGGCCCAAATGGGGGAGCTCCTATTCTGTCATCTTATTATGTTCCTTTCCTGCATGTTTCACTTTCTTAAATGTTGCATGTCAGTTCGTCTGTGATTTTAGATTCAAAACTGAAGTGAAATGCTCAAATGTACATGTTATATAAGAATTGAATTAGATTACTAGCAGATACCACATGTTTTAAAATGTTTGAATGTAAGTTTAAGTTTACTAGATAACATTTATGTTGTTCCTTTATTTGGAAACATAAAACTTCTCTTAGCTTCTAAAGACTCTGTTATAGCCAGTATATGTTGCATAACAATAGTACCATTACACTCAGTAACATAAGAAAATTTCATTCATTTAAATTTTCTCAGTATGGCCTTTTTTTTTTCTTTGAGACAGAGTCTCACTCTGTCACCCAGGCTAGAGTGCCGTGGCATCAGCCTAGCTCACAGCAACCTCAAACTCCTGGGCTCAAGCGATCCTACTGCCTCAGCCTCCCAAGTAGCTGGGGCTACAGGCATGCACCATCATGCCCGGCTAATTTTTTCTATATATTTTTAGTTGGCCAATTAATTTCTTTCTAATTTTAGTGGAGACTGGGTCTCGCTGTTGCGCTCCTGAGCTCAAACGATGCTCCCACGTTGGTCTCCCAGAGTGCTAGGATTACAGGCGTGAGCCACCATGCCTGTCCTCAGTATGGCCTATTATTAATTATTATAATGCATCTTATGTGAAATTTTACTACCATACATTGAATAGCAATGATTCAATATACCTGTTTTTTTGTTTTTGCGTTTGTCCTTTTTTTTGAGACAGAGTCTTGCTTTGTTGCCCAGGCTAGAGTGAGTTCCTAGCTTATAGCAACCTCAAACTCCTGGGCTCAGGTGATCCTCCTGCCTCAGCCTCCAGAGTAGCTGGGACTAAAGGCATGCGCCACCATGCCCGGCTAATTTTTTCTATATATTTTTAGTTGGCCAATTAATTTCCTTCTATTTTTAGTAGAGACAGGGTTTCGCTCTTGCTCAGGCTGGTCTTGAACTCCTGACCTTGAGCAATCTGCCCCCCTCGGCCTCCCAAAGTGCTAGGATTACAGGCGTGAGCCACCGCTCTCAGCCCAATATACCTGTTTTCAGTGAACTCAGCCTGTTATTTCCATTTCCTTTAATACTCCATATTAACGGAAGCAATAACTAGTCTTTGGATAGCCCCAGAAAAACCAAGAGCTTTGGACATATGTTTTACTCTTTATTTTCTGAGAGATAAACAAGGAAGATGTTTTTCCTGATGCCATTCTGCTGTGATGCAGAAAGGTAACAGACTTAATTTGGTTCTTTCTTAATTTGATTCTTCTTGGCTTTGTGCTTACTGGGGGTCCAGTAATTTTCTACTGTGAGCTTTTTTTTAAACATGTTTTGTTAACTTGGTATATCAGTGGAAAACAAAGGCCTTAAGTTTTTGATTCAGTCATCATGCTGATGTCCTCAGCTTAGTTTATTTTTCTATATATTATTTGTAAAGTATATAGTAATTGGAATTTAAAATTTTTTTGGTATATTTCAGATACATTTTCTCATTTAACCCAAGGCCTATGGACAAAGAAGTGCATAGAAGCTCCATTCCAAAAAGTGATATTGGGAAGATTCAAGAGCTGTAGTCTTGAAAATTTACACTCATGGAAAGACTGGAAAAGCCAAAATGAGTGTGAAGGGCAGAATGGATGTTATGATGGACATAAAAAATGTAGAACATCTAACTATGATGAAAATATCAGTGATACTGTAGGTCAACAGCCTAAGACATTTTGGGAAAAAACTTCATTTATATCAGATACTTCTGCTGAATCACATGTTTCTCTAAGTAAATATCAGCATCAATTTTTGGAACATAACTTTTATCAGAAAGAAAATTTGGAAATTCTAAACTGTGGTGTGATGCATGTTCCAAATAATAATTTCGACCAATTAAAATACAGAATTGGATTACATGTTCAGTCAAACATTTCTGAAGATTTGATATTTAAAAATGAAGGTAAGATTTCTAAATATGATCAGTTTGATGGGTCATTTGTTAAAAGTTTATTATTTTTCCACCCAGACATAGTACCTCCTACCAAAATCTACAACAGTGATCACCATGGGAAAGTCTTCACTCGTTCATCTAATCGATATCACGGAATAGACAATTTAGGAAAATATCACACTTACAATAAAACTTTGATGTCCTTTAGCCAAGGCTCTACCCTAAATAGTTACCAAGATACTCATATTGCAGACAGAAATAATCAATTCTATAACTGTGACAAAATCAATGAATTGTATAGTTCTAGAAAACATCCGAAAATCCATGTTCAAGAGAATAATTACAAATGTAAAAAATGTAAGAAAGTCTTTTCTCAATACTCAAAGCTTATTGTCCATCAGTGTATCCATATTCAAGAGAAGCCTTACAAATATAATAAAGGTGTAGAAGCTGATACCCAGCCTTCAAAACATATTCAGCATCTGGGAATCCATTTTGGAGGAAATTTATACAGATACAGTAAATGTGAGGAAATCTTTAGTACTTCATCAAATCAAAGAGAACATAGGATAATCCATGCTGAAGAGAAACTGTACAAATGTAAAGAATGTGGCAAAGCCTATAACCATACTTCACACCTTATTCTACATCAGAAAATTCATACTGGAGAAAAATTTTACAAATGTGATACTTGTAGCAAATCTTTTACTCGTTCCTCAAGTCTTCTTGTGCATCGGAGAATTCATACAGGAGAAAAACTGTACAAATGTGATATGTGTAGCAAATCTTTTCCTCACTCTTCAAGTCTTATTGTGCACCAGAGAATTCATAAGGGAGAGAAACCCTGCAAATGTAAAGAATGTGGCAAAGCCTTTTACTGTAGTTCACGTCTTACTCAGCACCAGAGAATTCATAATGGAGAAAAATTTTACAAATATAAAACAAGTAGCAGATCCTTTAATCATTCCTCAAATCTTATTGTGCGTCAGAAAATTCATTCTGGAGAGAAACGCTATAAATGTAAAAAATGTGGCTTGTCCTTTTTCTGGTCTTCAGTACTTAGACAACATCACAGAATTCATACTGGAGAGAAACCCTACAAATGTAACGAATGTGGCAAAGCCTTTAAGTATAAGTCACTTCTTACAAAGCACTACAGAATTCATACTGGAGAAAAAGTTTACAAATGCAATACATGTAGCAAATCTTTTACTCATTCCTCAAGTCTTATTGTGCACCGGAGAATTCATACTGGAAAAAAATTTTACAAATGCAGTACATGTAGCAAATGTTTTACTTATTCCTCAAGTCTTATTGTGCACCAGAGAATTCATACTGGAGAGAAACCCTATGAATGTAAGGAATGTGGCAAAGCCTTTAAAACTAGTTCACAACTTACTCAGCACCAGAGAATTCATACCAGAGATAAATTTTACAAATGTGCAACATGTAGTAAATCCTTTATTCGTTCTTCACATCTTATTGTTCATCAGACAATTCATACTGGAGAGAGACCCTACAAATGTAAAGAATGTGACAAATCCTTTAAGTATAGTTCACATCTTACAAAGCATGAGAGAATTCATACTGGAGAGAAATTTTATAAATGTGATAAATGTAGCAAATCTTTTATTCATTCCTCAAGTCTTACTCAACATCACAGAATTCACACTGGAGAGAAACCCTACAAATGTAGTGAGTGTGGGAAAGCCTTTCAAAATAGTTCACATCTAATTCGACATCAGAGGATTCATACCGGGGAGAAACCCTTCAAATGTAAAGACTGCGGGAAAACCTTTACCTGTAGATCATACCTTACTCGACATCAAGGAATTCATACTGGAGAGAAACCTTACAAATGTAAAGAATGTGGCAAGGCCTTTAACTGTAGGTCCTACCTTACTCGACATCAGAGAATTCATAGTAAAGAGGCTCTATAGATATAGCAAATAAGGAAATAATATCCAAAATATATAACTTGGTATCACCAGAAATATGACAGGGAAAGAAACTTTACAGATAAAATAAATGGAAGTATTTAATTAAAATGCAAATCTAACTGTATCAGGGGATTCACAGAATCAGAAAACTTAAAGCACAAACACTTTCAAATTTTGTACCAAAACAGAATATTTATTATGGAGAATAATCTGAATTCAAAGCAATTAATATATTTTTTTCATATGCTTCTAAGGAGCAAGAACATTGATATTTGATAGGTATAGTCATTGAATACTTTATTTGTATCGATAGTATGTGAGTTGCTTGGAAAGCAGATATTGATATAATTCAACTCTCAATTCAGTTGATGCTATGCCTTAATTTCTAGTATTCAGATGAAAATACATGACATTTTCTGAGACTGTTTTATATTAGGTAGATATCATTAATATGAATTTTTTCCATGGCTGTATAATTATAGATGCAAAACCCATGAGAAAAATCTAAAGAAAGATGTAGCTTGGGTTTTACTTATAAAACATTCATGTATATAAGCATATGGTGTGTGTTGAGAACAACTAAATAACTCATTTTTCCAATTGTTCCTTAAGTGGAACAAATTAACCACTTAAAATACTGAGTTACTTTAATAGTGGAATCAAGTAGAAGTCTTGAGTATTATTTGGTGTGATAGAAGACATAGTAGAAGTGTTGAATGTTACTTAATATGATAAAAAATTAAAATGCCTTCACAGATGTCAGTCAAAAGTAAAGATTACTCCTATCTGGAATATTGTAAATTATTTCCAATCAACATTCAGTAAGTAATTAGCCTCACAGGCATGGGAAACTTGTGTCCTTAAGGCAACCTATGTGGCCTTGTTGATTCTTAAATGGGACCTTTTAACAGAATCTGAAATTTACAAAACAAATGTTTTTACTAAAAGGGGTATAGTAGACAAAGACGAAGCTTTTCTTCTTCATTTGGTGATTTAAAAACAATGGTCTTGAAATCAGAAGGCCACAGATTCCCCACTCCATGATATATCAAGAAAAATGCTCCTGGAGTTCTTGCAACTGGTGGATTTTCGGATGCTCTCTAAAGACTCTGTTTGAACATATTGTGTTTTAATCAATATAACTAAGTGATTTTTAAACTTTAACACAGATATGTAAAGAGGAATGGTTATCACCTTTACACTATCCCATCATATGTAAGATTGGATAACATGGAAATAACATTTTTATTGGGTGACAGAGGTGGATGATTTCTCTAATGATCCCTTTTCGCTCGGGACTCAAAATTCCTATAATTGGGAGGATATTGTCATAGTTACTATTTTGTATTCTTTTCTCCTTTTTGTAATTACTGGGATATTGTGATAGTTATAATAAAGATTCCATGGGAATATAATTAGAAAACATAGTTTTTAGATCTTAAATCACTATTTATATGATTTTGCCCCATAATTTTTTGCACATGTTCTCTGCATCAAATGCATAGAGTCTTATTTTAAGTTACTTAGTATGCAGTGTCAAATATGTTAAGCTAATAGTTTATATAATCTAATCATTGTCAGAAATTAATTTGAAGGTATGAGCAATTCTACAGCGATACATTTAGTTATGCTTTGTTTAATATACTTTATTTTCTCCATTTTCAATTAGAGAATGAAACTACTTAGTCAAGTTTTTTTTGAAAATTGTCTTCCTTTTAAGACAAATGTAGTGATTTTACTGGACTGACTTTTTCAGACAGAAACTGAGAAGGTTCATAAATCATGCAGTTGTTTTGACTTTATGTATTTATTTATTTAGAGACAGGGTCTCACTTTGTTGCCCAGGCTAGAGTGAGTGCCGTGGCGTCAGCCTAGCTTACAGCAACCTCAAACTCCTGGGCTCAAGCAATCCTCCTGCCTCAGCCTCCCAAGTAGCTGGGACTACAGGCATGCACCACCATGCCCTGCTAATCTTTTCTATATATATTAGTTGCCCAATTAATTTCTTTCTCTTTTATAGTAGAGATGGGGTCTCGCTCTTGCTCAGGCCGGATTCAAACTCCTGACCTCGAGCAGTCTGCCCGCCTCGGCCTCCCAGAGTGCTAGGATTACAGGTGTTAGCCACCGCGCCCGGCCTTGTTTTGACATTTATATAAAAGTAATAAACACACAAGACAGTGCTCTGTGTGGAAAAGATGCTTCATAGTTTAGAGAAAATTTTTCTTTTCTTTTGAGATGGAGTCTCTCTTGCCTAGGCTAGAGGGCCATGACGTCAGCCTAGCTCACAGCAACCTCACACTCCTGGGCTCAAGCAATCCTCTGTCCTCAGCCTCCTGGATAGCTGGTAATACAGGCATGTGCCACTGTGCCTGGCTAATTTTTTTCTATTATTAGTTGTTTGGCTAATTTCTTTCTATTTTTAGTAGAGGCCGGGTCTTGCTGTTGCTCAGGCTGGTCTCAGACTCCTGAGCTCAAGTGAACCTCCTGCTTCAGCCTCCCCAGAGTGCTAGGATTACAGGCGAGAGCCACTGGGCCCAGCCGAGAAAAATTTTCTTATTGGAGTAAGTTTATAGATGTAGGTAAGAGACTGAAATATCCAGAGCAGACAAGTGGCGTCAGTTCTGCATGTGCAGAGAGGACGTCTGTTGCCAGGCTGCACAACCGACTGACTGAATTCACAAAGAAAAATTCTGGTACAATTTTGTAATTATCTCCAGCTTTTCTCTCTTTTGTTTTATCCCAAGCGACATGTACACCACAGCCTTTCTTCCTCTTTGCCTGTGTTATGATACTTGGTTCTCACTGCTCTCCTGTGTCATGTCATCTCACACAAGACTTTGTTGTGAGTATTGGTGTGAATTTTTTGTGATGCAATGATCATTTGTTTCTAACTGGGGGGTCTGAAGACATGCATTGGTTTTATGCACACAATTTAGACCCCTTAATTAAAATAAGAGGAACGTGGTGCCAATAGCCCAGAGGATTAAATGGCCTAGGCAGTGAGCACTGTGGTAGATGTGGAGACAGAAACGACATGATCGTGGTATAGCACTCAGAGAGGTGGATGAAACTTACTGAAAAATATATGTGGGAAATACTTTTGAGATGTGAGAAGGTTGGAACTGAGCTCACAGCACCTACTCCGAGTCATAGGGTGGTTACAAGTGGTGTCATCTCATGGACAAAAGTGACATAGATGGAGTGGGTA
>VSMD01134125.1:0-88731 GCA_008750895.1 Mirza zaza | reverse complement strand
CAAGAATGGATTAATAAAATGTGGTATATGTATACCATGGAGTACTATTCAGCTCTAAGAAACAACGGTGATATAGCACATCTTACATTTTCCTGGTTAGAGCTGGAACCCATACTACTAAGTGAAGTATCCCAAGAATGGAAAAACAAATACCACATATATTCACCAGCAAACTGGTATTAACTGAGCAGCACCTAAGTGGACACATAGGTACTACAGTAATAGGGTATTGGGCAGGGGGGAGGGGGGAGGGGGGCAGGTATATACATACATAATGAGTGAGATGTGCACCATCTGGGGGATGGTCATGCTGGAAACTCAGAATTGGGGGGGAGGGGGGAAAGGGCATTTATTGAAACCTTAAAATCTGTACCCCCATAATATGCTGAAATTAAAAAAAAAAAGCCAAACAAAAATAATATGCTTTTTGGAAAAGTTCATGTTATTTTTCATGCTTGCATTCACTTGAATAAAGTTTGTTTTAACTTTACCTTTCTCTTTCTCTCTCTCTCTTTCTCTGTCTCTTCAAATGAAGAAAAATTTCTGACAAATAGTAGATGCTGAAATATTAGTTGAATTAGTTCCATGTGTCATCTAAGTTTTGTCTTCTGATATAATAGGGGAAGGAATTTATGTATTAATAACATGTTGGTAGTCATTTATAGAGCTTCATAATCTATTTTAATTCTCCAAATGTCATATAAAATGGTGTCATTATCAGGTTTCTTTACAAAATTAGGAAATTTAATTTCTTTTTTGTCTAAAAGCAAAAAACCAAAAGATGAGTCTATGTCATATGGCTCTCAACAGTAAAATCTATCATTTATTAAGAGGTTATATTCGAAGAATTGTGTCATTGCTTCCAAGATTTATCTTATTAAATCTACATGGCAATCTACAGGGGAATTTTAGGTTATACAGTTAGGGTTGTCTAGAGACACAGAATCAATAAGACATAAATATAGATGTAGATAGACATAGCTATAAATATAGACATGAGAGGGAATTTATTAGGGACACTGGCTCATACTATTATGGAGGCTGAGAAGTCCCACAGTATGCTGTCTGCAAGCTGGAGAACCAGGCAAGCAGCATCATAGCTCAAAACTGAGAAAGTCTCTGTCAGGCCTGAGTACCTAAGGCAACACTGGTGCAAGTCTCAAAGCCCAAAGGCTAGAGAACCTAAAGTTCTGATGTCTGAGGTCAGCAGAAGATTGGTGTCCCTGTTCCAGAGGAGACAGAGTGAGCAAATTCACTTTTCTTCTGCCTTCTTGTTCTATCTAGGCCCTCAGCTGATTGAATGGTGCCCACCCACTTTAGATGAGGGAAGATCTTCCTTAGTTCACTGATTCAAATGCCAATTTTTTCTGGAAACACTCCACAGATATATCCAGAAATAATGCTTTACCAGCTATCTGGGTATCCCTTAATACAGTCAAGTTGACACTAAAAATTAAGCATCACAGAGGATTATATGGGTTAAGTGATATGTCCCAAGTGATACAGCACTTAAGTGTAGGGCCTAGGCTTCTAACACAGTTTAATTCAGAACCCACAGCACTCTTGATGGTTCTGATGTCTTCATAATAGAGATGATGGAAGCAGAGTGTGGTTTGAGGGAATGTCTTCAAATCTAGCTATTTTGATGCTAAAGAAGTTGGAGATTTTCTTTTAGAAACATATGAGTAATGTACATTTTTTTAGAAATATATATTCATTGTGGTATTCCTTATGCACTGCTTATTCCTTTATTTTAAGCAGTCCCCATATGACTTCCATTTGAAGTCGTGAAATAGACCATGTTCCTCATCCTAGTAATAAGCATAGGTTCAATGTGCTTCCATAACTTCTTTTTTCTTGACTGTATGCTTTGCCTCTGTGCCTTTCCTCAAATACTCAGGGTCATTTCTCACTTATGTATTTGGTGCCTTATACCATCTTTATGCCTGGAAAGCCTTAATATATCAATCACAACTTCACCTATTCTCCACGATCAGTCAGATGCTATGCTGATAGATAGCTCACTGAATTTGGCATTGTTTCATAATTATAAGGTATTTGGTAGGATTATAGGATCTTTGGATGACAGAACACAACATGAAGACACTCAGGCAAAGTCCAAACTCCGAGTTACTTTCAGCTGCAAATGAGAGATGGCTGAGCACATAGGGTTTCACCCAGAGATAGGGTGACAGCAAGCTGGGTAGCCAGGTGGGATTAGCCAGGTCTTACAGGGTCCCTAAGGATAAGTAAAATGGAATAATTTGTGAGTCCCAGGGGCAATCCTCAATTGTTTATACCTAGCCCTGGGGCATACCAGCCCAAGAGTGAGAAAGCCTGAGGAGGGACTTGCTTGGGGTGTGGACATAATCAAGAAGGGAAACTGACCTGTCTCTAGCCAAGGCCTCAAAACTGGGTCAAACAACATTAAAAACAAAGAAACAAACAAAAACTTTTTACAGGTATATTTTGAGTCTACCTCTGTATCTAGCAGTGGATTTTGGACATGCTGTTTGAGTTCCAAATGAATGTGTTATGATGTCTTACTTGTGTGGAGCTGATGGCATATCCTCTGTCTTCTTACACCTGGGAACAACCAAAATACTGCAAGAAGACTCTCTCTGCATGGCCTGCTGGTACTGGCTCTGTCACCCTGGTTCAGTTACCACCTTCCAGAAAGCAATCTGGACTAATCTGGAGGAGAGGCCCAGGGATGACAGGAGAATTGCAGGGTTCTCCTCCAATCTTCCCAGCATTAAAAAATTGTCACTTTTTTTCTGTGGGTTATCATATTCTTAAGTTTCTCTTTATCTGCTTTTCTCTCGCGGCCACTGTCATTTCTCCTTTTCACTAAATAATCTAGGGCCTCTGTGCCCCTCAGTTTGTTAAATACTTTTTGTAATATGCTCTTAAATCGGGGTCTTACTTAAAGAAAAGAAGGAAGAAGGCTATGGAGAAGCCTAGCAAAGAAGGCGTCCAGTGTTGAGATTTTATTCAGGTTTCTGGACAATTTAGGAGGTTTTATAATATGTTCTCTCTGGTTAGGTTTTATACTGACTGGAGTTTTTTTGCTATGCAAAGTTACTAGTTCTGTTACCAAAATGATAGTTCTAAGAGTAAGTAATTAAATTTGATTTATAATCTCCCACATTAAATATTTTTGAGATAAAGTAAATTTTATTTTACAATTCAGTTTTACTGACAATAGGAGGATATGTTAACACATGCCAAACAGATTTTGGTTTGTTATATAATGGAATACTATGTGATGGTAAAATTTCCAGCAGACTTAATAAGTTTTTTTAAATTAGTTATTTTGGAAAATGAAAGCCAAAACTTACTCATTCCTGCAGTTATATGGAGCCAATATTTTTTATTCTCTTTTTTTCTCCAAATCACTTTTAGGTTTTCCAAAGACTATCAGATAATCCTTAATGGATTTCAACTCAGAATTTCCCTGTCAACATCCAAAAGGAGCTTTTTAAAAATGATTTTTCCTACTTGCTACCAAACTCAGAATCCATCAGTATGAGTATTTCTCTGGCATTGAATCAGTCTCATTATTTTAAAATCTGAGAAGTCAAATTTATGACCTACTACAAAGCAGGTAAATTGAAGAGAAGAACATCTGGCAAATGAAGAGAGAGATTGTAGAAACTCAATTAACTTTTACCAGATAGATTCAGTCTCCATTCCCTCCATACTATCTGTTGTACACAGTGCAGGGAAGATACTAAGCTGACACGTTATTCTCAATCCACAGTGAAAAATTATGTGCTTAACCAGTTCCAGCTGGGTTTCTATTCAAATATTTCTAGACTAGTCATATCAGTTATTTTAAATGCAAACATTAATAAAATAGAAAATAAACCAATGAAATATTAGTGCAATAAACAAACCCTAAGTTTTTCCTTGAAAATTATGTTGAACATGGGAAAATCTTGATAAATATGAGTTGGTTAAAATAAAATTAATGTGACATAAACTATTGCCATATTAGACAGAGAAAGACAACTGAAAAAGATAGCAGGAACTTGTAAAAAATCTAGGATTCTGTACTTAGGTTGCTTAACAAATGACTTTTAAGTTTTCGCTCCACTTTGAAGAAACCAAAACTAGAAATCATACATTATGCATGACAAGTGTGGTTTATGACATAGATAATGTGGGACTCTATTTAGAGGACTTAAATGCAAAATGACTTCAAATGAATTGGCAGGTGATTATATACATCATTTATATAAAAATAAAATATGCATTGTGACATGTACTTTTCATTTTATGTATATATGCATATGTATGTGTGCTATATACTTTTATCTTATTGCAATGCCCCACTTCGATTGATTATTTTTTCTATTTGAAGAGCAATTACTGGTTCTGATCTTGTCATCTAACAATAATAAAAGGCGTCTCTTCATGAGCACATGTTCTGCGATATACAAGATCCTAACTGGCATTTATTGATTCAGTTCATTCTCACGGCAACCCTGTTATTGCTAACTTTTACAGATGAAGAAACGGAGGCATAGAGAAGTTAAACAATTAGCTCAACAATTTTATCAAATGGTGAACCTCTGATTCAGACTCTAGCAGACTGCCCCAGAGTCCATGAACTGAACATACATCTATAGTTTATGTTTTTAATATAAAGCTATTGATAAATCATTGTCCTTTTTGAGGACAAAATGAATAAATCAACATGATAAACTGAATTTGTAATTGCTAAATTGTCCCAGTGCTGCCAATTAAAAATCAGCTCTAAGGTTTTATTCTTTTACAAACAAAATTTGCATTCACGTGTTCAGTCTGTTCTATTTGCACAAGATAATTTTTCTCTGTAAAACTTTTCCTAGTCTGTTTTGACTAACAACTCATCCTTAGCCTCTTATTCCTTACCCTGGATGCTTCTTTAATCCCTCCTCTGAAGTGTTAAAAGGTCTCTGGCATATCTAAATATTCTTCTTTCTCCATAAAACTCAACTGCATTTATAGCATAGCTTCAATCTAGCCCCCCAGCACTATGATCCACACATTGAGAGAGGAATGGAGTAACAGTACCTTGAGCCGAAATATCCCATCAAGGTTAGCCCAGTTCAGAAAAGCTTGGTCCGTCTCTAATCTCCACTGTTACAGTCTACCAAGCTGCCAGCCTACTGACATGCCTGCCATAAATGGATTCAATGAAAAAGTATTTTTCATCTTCTTTTTTTAAAATCCAAAATTATTCATTTAAAACCCCTAGGAGTAGAGTCTGTGGGTGCCACCCTATATTTAATTCCATTAAATCCAAAATACCTACTGACTAATTCTGTCTTTGTTACAGTCAGGTTTAAGAAAGGGTGCTCTAAAAGCTTGCAAACATATTTTGATTGTGAACAGAGGGAAAAGGTCCTAGCAATTCTCATAATTTATGTGAAGTGGTATGCATTAGTGAATATTAAATATAAAATATTAGTTTTAATAATCTGAAGTACAGAAATTAAGTAGGTATAAGAAAGTTATTTTTCCTCATTGACTATAGGCATTCTATTAATATGATAACTTAGCAAACCAAGAAAAAAGAGAGTTATGCCATTAAGTGACTTATGTAATCATGATAAACCTCTCTCAGCTGTTACCTGATGAAACATAAATATAATACCTTAGGGAATGTGTTTCTGTAAGAAAATTACATGGACAATATCAGGCTCCTTTGGCTGCATTCTTACGTCTTCATTTTTCTTATTCTAAATTAATAATTATTTACTGAACTTATTGGAGAAAAAATGAAAATGACTAAATATGATTAGATTTTTCTCCAATAGAATAGTTTAATATTAGCCTTCAAACTGCACAGCTAATAAAATAACTGATGGTGGTAATTGCACACTGAATATTTTAATTTAATAAGGATGAATACATACTTTTAAGTTCTTAGCTATTCACATATATACATATTTCTTGTGAACATGTTTATGAACACAACTCCCAGGTACACATCATCATATATGCTATGAATAATTATTGTTTTTCCAGTTGTCAAAGAAATTACATTTAACTTTATGTAGCAATTGTGAATTATTCAAATTTACTTTACATTTACTTGGTTTATAATTAACTCTGGATGTTCTAGTTCCTCCCGTCTCCCCCGCCGAATATAATTATAAAATATGGACAGAATGCATGGAACGGCTATTGGGACTTCACAAAGTCAATCACAGGAAGAAGAAGATTGGAGAAGAAGACCTGAATTTAAATTTCCATGGATCAAGTGGTGAGTTTACCATTTCTTTTCCTCTACTATTAATATCTCTCAGCCAGACCTTGGCACACCAGAAATCTGCAGTAAGGCACACAGAGAGCAAGAGGAAGAATTCCTTTAGTGTTTGCTTGAGAAGCAGGAAAGTAAGCATCTAACACTCATAAGGAGTGGGGAAATCAACTGTTTTTCTCTTTTTCTTCTCTCCCTGCTCTCTCATGCCCTAGACCCTGGTGGTGATGACAGGCAGGCAAAGCAATCCCAAACTCTAAGGAAGGGGAACCTTCCTCTCTGTTTTATTACATGAAGCTCTGATTCTAATAGGGTTGGGTGTACCCCGTCGTTTTTTTCAGTCTTTCTGCCCCTTAACTGCAGACACTGTCACAGCTGTGAAGTTCATAGCACAGGGGGGTAACTAAAACCCTATGGAAGCTGGGCCTAGAAGAAAGGATGGATGGATAGATAGAAAGAACGTGAGCAAGGTGAATGAAGGGGTCAGGTGAAAACACCTGCCTGAAGCTGCTTGTTTGCTGAGTGCAAAAGTCAGCTGAAAACAGCTGACCTGTATGGAAATCATTAAAGAAATTAGCAAACGGCCCTGACCCTTTGCACACGTCTTTGGAAATAAATACTGGAAGAAACTTGGCTGAGGAGGCATTTTCTCCTCGATTTTGGTCTCTCCCCTTCTTTCGAAACAGTATGCATTTATGCATTTCCAGTAATTATTCATTCCTTCGGCTGCAGAGCTCAGGAGCAAAAAGCAGCCCACCATTGAGATTCAGGAAGTCGCCCATCCAGTGAGCGTTTTTGTGCTCTGGACTACAAGGGGAATGGTGCCATGCCGATAAGGGACAGTCCCGCCCGCCCCCTGCTTTGGAAAGGGACCAACGCGTGTTGTTTCAGAAGGGAATTTCTAACATGGGGCAAGAGCTGAGGAAAGATCAGCAAATCTATCTGCGCGCTTTGCAGTGACTCTTACAAGCTGCTCGGTGTTCTGTTGGACCAAAAGCCTGACAGCAGCTCTTACATGCAGTTAGGCAACGTTGCCGCAGGTTCCCAGATGAGGGCTCGTTAGATTTAGAACTCTGGGAGCGAGTAGGGAAGTGTTTTAAGAATTTTGGGCAGGGGATACCTGTGCCCCTTGCGGTATTAACCTCATGGAGCATGGTGCAAACAGCACTGACTCCCTTACATCTTCCTACGTGTTCTAATTTGTTGGAAGCCGCCTACGAGGGCCTTCTCAGGAATCCTCTTGGGGTTAGTGGAGTGGATGGTGTCTAGGCCTCTCCAAGACAAAGGACCTGCCTTCTTTGATGTATAGGCCCTGACCAGGAAAAGGCCACATTCCAATCCTTCATCCTTCTCCTACCATACTCTTTATGGGGATGAGATTTGCTAGAACAGTGAAATCTTCTAACTACCCTGCCCTTCTTGTTAGGGGCCACTGCTCAGCTGCATCCAAAACCAGGGGTCCTCAAACTTTTTAAACGGGGCCAGTTCACTGTTCCTCAGACCATTGGAAAGTGAGCACTGTGGGCCCAGGACGAATTGGCTGCTAAGCAGGACAGGCAGCTGAGGCAAAAACACCTACAGGGTAGGATAAATGTGCTAGGCAGCCCGCATGAGGCCAGCAGGCTGTAGTTTGAGGACGCCTGCATAAACCCACACCTTTACAATGGACTACTAATTCGCCCATCTGGATAGAGCAGTGGCCCATTAATCAGGGTAAATTAAAACATTTAAAATCTCTTGTCCAGGACCAATTTAAAGAGGGACATATAGAACCTTCCCTGAGCCCATGGAACATTCCCTTTTTTCTGCATCCTCACCAACATGTGTTATTTTTTGACTTTTTATAGTCACTCTGACTGATATAGGACATCTCAATGTCGTTTTAATTTGCATTTCTCCAATGATCAGTGATGATATGCATTTTTATATTCTTCTTGGTCATTTGTATGTCTCCTTTTGAAAAATGTCTGTTCATGCCCTTTGCCCATTTTTTAATGGGTTTATTTGTTTTTTTGTTGTTGAGTTGTTTGCATTCCTTGTAAATTCCAGGTATCAGTCCCCTGTCAGATGCATAGTTTGCAAATATTTTCCCAATTCTGCAGGTTGTCTGTTTACTCTATTGATTATTTCTTTTGCTATGCAGAAGCTTTTTAGTTCTGATTTCTTATTTGTTAATCAAGAGGTTTCCAGAGAATTGTAATGAATGTTTATATAACCACAACCTCAAATGTGAACAGAGGAGTGAGTTATGAATTCTGATTATACAATAAGTAGCTTATTTTTTTGTTTTATGATTGTTTTTTATTCTCTGGAGGTTTTTTCAAGTAAGAACAATCCAGCTAAAAACTGAAGCTTTGTGCTTGCCTCATAAAAAGTCATTAGGTTTTTTTTGCATGGTCAGAGCACTAAAGTGGTACTTGAAGAGCTTTTACTATTGTCCTACTGCAAAATACATGCAAAATCTATGTTTCTCTGGCAACACTTCCATGCTTCTGTAAATACTGGAACAGAATATAGCAATAGTGCTTGGTGGAGAGTGCTGCAATTGCAGAAATCTGCAGTTTTTTTTTTTTTAACCATTGTTCTACGGTGCACTCAGGAAGTCTGGTTATGTCAAGATGAGAAATGGTACAAGCACTTGCAAGGCTACAGTCTTATTGTATTCGGGAATTAGGCTTGAATTTTAATTTTCTACTTATTCTGCTAGAAAAAAACTTCATTTCTTAAAAACAACAGTATCAACAACATCCTATCTTTATTACAGTTCTAGCTATTCTTGAATACAATATCACCCTATCAATATAGTTCTTTTTTTGACTGTACCAATTTTGCATTTGTTATATGTATTTATTTTTCATTTTTTTAGACTAAGGGGTACAAGAGCAGTTCTGTGATATGGATATATTGTGTAGTGGTGAAGTCTGGGATTTTAGTGTACCCATTACCCAAATAATGTACTTCTCAGTTAGTAATTTCTCTTCCCTCACCGTCCTCCCACTCTTCTGAGTGTTTAATGTCTATTATTCTACTCTCTATGTCCATGTGTACCACATGCATCAGAATCATCTGTATTCAACCTCTAATCTACTGAATCAGAATTTTTATAGGCAAAGCTCATGAATTTACATGTTTTACTCACTCCAAAGTGATTCCTAAGCCATTAGTCAGAAAATACCTACTCCTGGGTATGAAAAGACTGATTTAGGTCTATAAAAATGATGACCAACATCATCAAAGCTGTGTAATTAATTTCTGAAGAATAAGAATATTCATCAAAGACTAAGGAAAAGAAAGAAATTACTGAAAAATCGATACATATTTTACCTCCAATATTAAAAATCATAAATTAGAGCTAAAAGTGACCTTACATCACTGTCCAAACCTGATATTCTATGACTGAGGAAACTGACAGTGGCAGCTGTCACTTATTGAGTTCTTACTCGGTGCTAGGTATTGTGGTAAGCATTTTATGGAGCATAGTTGATTTAATCTCTGTTCAGAGTTGAAGAGGATTTAAGGTTATCAAGTATGTTATTGACAAAGATGGGGTCAGACTCTAGATCTCGGCTTATAACCACATTCTCATTTCACCTTTCAGCTTATCTTCTTCCCAGAAAAAGATGAATCTCGACCAATTATGTGTGTCCCTTAAAATGGGCTGCAAGTACATATATCACAAGTTACATTTCACAAAATACTCTTTACTTTTTCATTTTTCTCTAAAGAAGCAAGATACTACGGGATCCTCGAAATGCCATGCTTTGACTTTATGCAAAGTCCGATGACAAAGGATATTGCATTAAAACAAAATGGCTAGAAAACATCCGGATATAAAGTTTACGTGAAGCACTCCAAAGATATTGGACTAAGTTTCCTTCTCAATGATTTATGCTTAATTTTGTAATGAAGAATTTACATCATGATCTTCAAAGAGTAATTTAATTGTACATTCAGTACTGTGTAGGATTCTGGAGCAGGCAATTTGCTTGCTCATTATGTCCAGAGATCTGTTTGTGTGTGGGCCGTGTACATATGCTTGATCCAGTCATTTGTCAAACCTCCTGATATATTTTTTTAGTTTTCTATAAACCTTGTCATTTAAGTTTTTGTGAATGTAAAAGATCAAAAATCTTCATTATTCCCCTATATTCTTGTGGCAGGCTTTAGACGTGGAGATTAAGAAGTTCTTAGCTCCCCACAACTTTCAGCAAAAAAAACCAAATAACTTTGGTATGGTTGAACTTCCATGTTCTGCTCCTGGCCTACTTTTTCAGCTGTGTTACTTGCCACTTTTCTCTGTTCTTCACTTAATATTACAACTAGACTTGAAATTTCATAAGCATATAATACTGTCTCATTCACCTATGCATTTGTACATGCTGTTGTCTCTGCCTAAAAGTTTCTTCTACGTATACACATGAAAAATTGCAGCACGATCCAAGTCAAATGTTAACGTCTCTGCAATGTTATTCTTCAACCTCTAAGCAGAATTAGTCACTTAATTCTTGGTGATATATCTAGACCTTATGCTTATCCCTCTCTATAATTGCATTGTTACTCTACATTTTGGTCCCTTGTTTATGTACCTGGTTTGGCTATTTGATTCTGAATTACTTGAAGATATTTTGTATGTTTGTCTTTCATTTCTCCAGAACCCAGAATAGTACCTGAGAGAAAATGCCTATTGAGTAAAGATTTCTTTATCTTTCTTTTTTTCTTTTTAAGTTTTTGAAGACTACTACCTTTTCAACACAGTTTTCTTTATAAAATTGGAAATCTGTCAACTGACAAAGCACCTGTGGGAACTAGCATGTTGATTGAGAGACTGAGCGTTGATGATTACAACAACTTGTCCATAATATGGGAACTAATATTTCCGTAGTTTGATAATTTCTAAAGAATTTTCTTATATATACTTATTTTGATACCCTCAGGAAGATATTATTTATTGCAGATAAAAAATATGGAGCTCTCACAATTGTCAGTGATTTGAATAATATGGCTAGTTTGCTTATTGTTTTATTTTTATTTTAAATTTTGCTCAAATTTCATGCTCATTACTGTTGCAAAGAGTTATTAATGAATGGCTTTCTGAGTTAGCTTCAAAGAAGATAATTTCATTTACAATGGTCCTCAAATTAAAAACTAATTTGTATTTTTTAAAGGCTGCTTAACATAAATAGCTTTTTTCCCCAAAATTGAATGGGAGGACACAAGCACTTATTTTTAAAAATATATGCCATATTTCAGATATTGAGAGATATGGCATGGATAAGTATTTCCTAATGCTACTTCAAAATTTCTAAAAAGATTTATAGGAAAGAAGGATTTGTAATATTATACTAAATAACAATTTTTCTTTTTGATGAAGAAAATTAAAAATGGGGATGGATCTGCTTTTTAATACTCTTATACAAATATAGATGACATTGATAAAAAATTGATAAAAAATTTTAATAAAAATATAAATAAAATTGGAATGTCTATAGATGACAAGTCATTTTAGAAATTTTTATTTAGAAGTTATGCTATTATAGTTGAATATTTTCTTCTGGCTATTTCAACAAGAAAATAAGGAAGAAAAGACATATTCCCTACTATGTATTCACTTTATATATTACTTAAACCAAAATAAATCTTAGTAAATTATGAACAGTTTTGCAGCCCAGATCTGCTGTATTTTCTCTACCCATTTCTTCCTATCTGTTGCTCCATAGTCTTGTCAGCATTTGGTGCTGTCAGTGTTCTAGGTTTTGGCCATTTTGATAAGTGTGTAGTCATATCTCATTGTTGTTTTAATTTGCATTTCTCTAATGACATATGATGTGGAACATATTTTCATATGCTTATTTGCCATATGCATATCTTCTTTGGTGAAGTGTCTGTTCAGATGGCTACAGTTGTTTCCTGTCCTCTTCTCAGAGTTATCACCCTAGTTCATATGCTTAGCTTCTTCCATTTCAGCACTATCATCACATAAGCATATTTATGATCTCCTTTCTATTTTCAAAGAATAAGTGATTACTACAGAAAATTTATTAACAGGAAGAAAGTAATATTCACTCATAATCTCATTGCACATAATAATTGACCATATTTTGGCCTTGTTCACTGCTTACTGTCTCTCTGTGTCTGAATAACTGTTATCTCTAGCATATCTCAGATTTTATTAGCCCACTACTAGTAGCTATGTCATAATGCCTTTTTATACAAAAATTATGATAATTCAGGCCCCATTGTCACATATTTTTTTAATATTGACTTCCATCCCAGTGTCACCCGGCCATTTATTTATGAGCCTACCACTTTGTGGGGAAGTCTTCCCTTCCCTTCTGCTGCTACTCATGACCCTGAATCTGTGTGAGGCCCAGTGCTCCCCCTTGTGCTGCTCTTGGCAATGGCCCTGCCCGTCCATATCAAAAGCATGGGCACAAACAACTAAGACCAAATAGTACATATCTAAAGGGGCTTAACTAATGATTAGAGAATAGGATAAAGGGAATATAATTTAAATGGAGACTTAGAGGTACTCCATTCTCTCCTACTGAGCTGGTTCCTTGCATAGGACCTTAGCTGTGTCCCTCTCAACTTCCCTGTATTTGCCAATGTTAAAACCACTTACCTCCTCTCTACAACTAAGAATGTGATCTATAACAATTATAAAGTTAATTAACATTCCATTTATTTTGTTTTATGTATGCATGTGCATGGTGGTGGTGGAATTGTTTTTGTTTAAAGAAGGACCATGATGTCGTAATATTAATCATATTTTTCTTTTAATGAGTCTTTGTCTTATTTCTAGTGCTTATCTAATATATATGATATATAAATATTTTCTGCATGCAGATATAAAGTAGTATCAGCACTGCCTTTAAGAAGCTCATCTTCAGTTTTCATCCAAGGGCACATTTGTTTCTTATTCCTCACTGTAATTCAATTGTTAATGAGACACCATGGAACTAAAACCAAATGAACCAAGCTTTTAATACTCATCTGATTTCCCTATGAAGTGTCTTGTATTTTTTTAGTGCATTAGAAATTGGAAATTGTAGTAAAACTTTATAGTTATAGAAAAATCAATCATTTATTAAAAGATATGTGGAGAAAAATAGAAACCTAATTTTTTAGATAAGATGTGCTTCCAAGAGTGAAATTCTATAATGATCTTAATAACACCCCTTGAGCTACATAATTTACCATGGTGGGCACTGAGGGAGATTCAGAGTCAGTATAAACCAGGAGTTCTTAGAATTCTCCCTCTAGATAATTGAGAACAACTATTGCTGCTTTTGTCTGTTCAGAAGAAAATATTAATAAGTGGTTCCATCTGCATCATCAAGCACATGAGTCACAAAGGTAATTATATACTGCAGAATAAAAAAAAAAAAAACACCATTCAGAAAAGATTCCTAAAAGTGCTCTCTGACCTTAAGTGAATGCCAATTTAGGGACTAAAACATCAAAATTGAATAGCAGCAAAGTCTTTTATCTTAGTAGCAAATGAATCTTAGTTCAGTGGTTTTTGCTTCCAGTGTTTAACAAGTTGGTATGTACATATGCAAGTGATTCAAGCGGCCCAGGGAGTTGACAAGTGACATCTCCATGGATAAGAAAAAGGGCCCCACAGAAGATAATATATTACATATTTAAAAGGGAAGGCTGTGTGGCTCACCAGCTTTAGGTCTTTCTTTCCCTTCTCCTCTTGAAGTAGAACAAAATTGTCAAAGATGTGGTATCTATGTGATGACTATCCAATTACTTCTGAAAAGTCTCTGTATAAGTGGAAGACTAATCATTTCATGAGTTTGGAGATTCACCAAGCAAAAATAAATTAAGTCAAATCATGCTGTGTTAAGAAAAAGGAAGCCACGTTAGCAAAATAATGAAAGAGAAGAGTGAGGAGAAAAGGAAAAAATGGAAGATCAAGTGCATTTACACTGTCACTTCCTTCAAAAATGCCCTTTAAAAGTACAAATAAGCTTTATTAAAAAAAAATATATGAGCATTCTGCAAGTATTTGAGTCATGTCACAGATTGGACTCTGATTGAGAATAGATCTATATAGTTCAAATGTATATTATGTCCTAATCTGCTAAAGATGCTTTCATTTTTATCATCCATCTGTTCCCTAGTGATACTGAAGCTATCCTATACATTTTATCAATTTAATAGAGGGAAATAATTAGTTACTTTTTTGCAATGGTTAAAGTTAACAAGAAAATAAAATATTCTCTCTCTCTCTCTCTCTCTCTCTCTCTATATATATATATATATATATATATATAATCCTTAGCTTTTGAAGGTTTGTAATTAAAATAGTGATCTCACCATTTGTAAGACTTCTAAGAAATAAACAAATATGGGTGGAATATGAAGGCTAGGCCCTGTTCTGACTCCCCAAATGTAAGTACATAGCTTTAGGGACTGAAGACAAGGTAATGGCACAGCCTTAAGATCAGAGCACTAGTGTAGGACCCTTGTGAGTGGAAGGCATGTCCAAGTTGGCTTTCTCATTACTGAGCAGGGATGAAGTACAAAAGGAGGAGAAATCCCCTGTCTTGATAACTGAAAAAACTGGGGATACTCAGCCTACTCTGTTGAAGAAAAAAATGAGGGCAGTGGATTTTAGTTAATTTGTAAAGAAAGGAACACCACATCTGGGGAATTACTGAGAACAATGACAATGGCATTTTATTTTAATACCTCATCTGTTTCTAGCACAGAGTTATAGGAAATTGATAAATGTGTTAATAGAATGTATGTACTCTTGCTACCTATGGTCCCTAAGACTGAGTCATAACTGTTCATGCACATTCATTCATGTTTTCTGTCATCAACTTGCCATTTTTCTTTTCTGCCTTGGCTTGCATTTCCTCCTCCAACCTTCATCTTTCATTTTCCCTTTCCTTCTTCTCACTTTTGATACTTCAATTAATCATGCCAATTAATCAGTTTGATCAGAATTTCCTATCAATAATTGATAACTAGCTTAATAATTGACAGATTTTACTTTGGCAATGAATCCCCACATATGGAGAAACAGAATATACAAGTGAACAATGACCCTTTCATGTATTTCTATACATACAGATAGAACTGACTCACAGCCCTGCAATGACAAGCCTGTGAAGTCAAACCATAACCTCTGCAGCAATTGGCTAAGAATGGTCAGGACTTGATCAACAACTGCCAGCAGCTTTAATTTTTGCCCTGATCCTTGCTGCCAGTTTAGAATCAACTAAAGAAAGCCAAATATGTTAAATATGTTCTCCAAACCAATCACATGTGATGGCTCCACTCCCTCCCGTTTCCCCAACTTCCACTCTGAGCATACCTGAAGCCTTCCTTTTTACTTTCTTTAAACTGGAACACTTTCCCACTTTCTGCTGCCTTTGAATCGCTGCCAAATGCAAACAATGGTGGCTGGCTTCCTTGATATTGCAAGCTTTAAATAAATCGCCTCTGTTTGCCCTAATTTAGGTGGTCTTCATTTATTTCCTCAATATTACCTCTACTAGTATTTATATGGTAAGCTTGTTAGTTTTGCTTCTATTTAAAAGTAAGTTAAGCATACCAGGACAGTGGAAATTCAATTGTTTGGATTCTTCAGGATGCTTGAGCTAGATGATGGTCTAACTCTAATTTCTATAGATAATTTACCTGGACTGACAGGAAGAGAGCCAATAGATCTTTTCAAACTTTTGATGGTATTTGGTAGCAACTTGAGCTCTGGTTTACTGAAATGACTCTACTAAATAGCTGCTCTCCATCTCTTGCCTATCTACCATAAATGGAAGACATTTTCTTCTCCCATTTTTCCCTTTTCTCCAAGACTTTAAAATGTGCACCAAAGTTACAATGTTTCCCTTACCCAGCTAGCTTGCACTGTACTCGTTAGGTGTGAATTTACCCATCCCTTTTTCCCTTCTCCCACCTGTTTGATTTCTGTTGAGTTTTATTTCTGTATGTGCACATAAGTGTTCGATTAGTTCCAATTTAGTACTGAGTACATGTGGCATTTGTTTTTCCATTCTTGATACTTCACTTAGAAAAATGGTCTCCAGTTCCATCCAGCTTGTTATAAAAGCTACTAGATCACCATTTTTTTAATGGCTAAGTAGTACTCCATGGTATACATATACCACATTTTATTAATCCACTCATGTGTTGATGGGCACTTGGAAAATCAAATTATGTAACCAAAATGTGTGTACCCCTGTAATATTCTGTAATAAAAAAATACAAGAAATGCGACAATAGAATCTTCCTCATGGGATTGATGTGAGGGGCAAGATATTTTGACCATCCTTTTAAGAATACTTGTAAAAAATATAGCTTGATTCCTCGTACAGAGGAAGCCTGAAATAAATATTATTCGTTGTTCCTATTAATAATACTAAAAAATATACCAATTTATCAGGAATTATTTTATCCCATATGTACATTTTATTGTGTAATATTTAAAAATGAAGAAGATCCAGGCTGTAAACAGATCAAAGTGGAACTACTCTGGCGGAAGCTGAGATGATGCTCATGTCTTTCCCCCCAGCCTTCTCCTTTCCTGCTTGGGGGTCCCTGAGCACCCCCAGAGAAGTTGTGTGCAGGGCTCTCTGTGGAAGGGAAGCCAGCCCGGGGGAGCCATTAACAGCACAGGCTCTGCTGACGGCAATTCCGCTCCTTCTACAGGACACTGGGCAAGTGGCTTAGACTCGGTCCTGTGGCCTGGTGTGTAAACCGGTGAGATGATGGCCCTCGTTCCTAAGCGCCACGAGCGTGCCAGGAGATGAGGACAGAGTGCCCAGCTGAGTGCAGATGCTGCTGTTGAGAGGAGTCCTGCTCTCGTATCTTCCAAATCAGGAGCCTGCCCAGGGCACAAGTCATCAGCTAGAGGCTGGACTGGGATTGAGTTGCCCAGAGCCCTTGTGTATTCTCACTCAGAGGTTGGCAAGCTTTTCTGCATTACATACTACTGTAGCAAGTATCTGAGGCTTTGAGGACAGTATGGTCTCTGTCCCTGCAACTAAACTCTGCCCGGTAGGGAGAAAGTAATACAGACAATATGAAATGAATGGGCATAGCTGGGCCAACACAGCTTTACAGAAACAGGCAGGAGACCACGGTCCGTGGGCCCCTATTCTAAATTGTGAATGAAACATGGCATCTTTGGTAACTGAATTCTGGGGAGCCAGACTGTCCACAATTGAGGCTAATTTGGCCATGTGCCACAACTCCGTCATCTTGTCACCACGGGCAATTCTTGCCCTGGTGTGTCTAGTCCATGCTGCGTCCTCCCAGGATAGCCGGACTCCCACAGTGAGCTCTTTCCACTGGTGCCCCGGGGGCTCTGCCTTCCCCCAGGTGAGGCTGCACAGATGCCCATGGGGTCTGACTGGGGTCTGCCCTCTGCTCCCCAGTGCTGCCTCCTAGTTTGGGTTTTCCACAGGCAGAGCCTGGGGACCTGGTTATTGAAAGGGTCTCTGGGGAAGCATGAGTAATGAGAAGTGAGACAGGAAAGAGAGAAATGCCAGCAAAGGGTACATCCTGCCAGGGACCTCTGAGGAGCTGTGTCAAGCCTGCCTTAGAACTGGCCACCAGAAAACAGGAAAATGGGGCATTTACCCACCCATCCCCATCCCTCCTTGGCTGAACATTGCTGCTGGGGACACTGTCTTCCTGGCTCTTCTGAACCAACTGGAGAAGTAGAGACTAGGCCCTGGAGGGGCCAAACAGTCCATGTGCCAGAACCCCACATAGCAGCTGTCAACGACTCAGTGGGCTGAGGGGTTCCTGGGTGGACGTTGACAGCCTCTGCCCTGCCACTCCCCCTCTTGCTTTGTTGTTGAGCCACTTGGCTGTGCCACCTCCTTCCACCCTGACCAGGTGGCTGTCACTGAGCTCTGGAACACCCCACATCCACTGAAGACTTTGGCATCCAGCTCCCAGTTCTTTTCTATACCCCAAGTCCTCTCATTGTGCCCAGTGACTCCCAAGTCCCCAAGGATAGCCCTCTCATTTTCCCTATCACCTGTCACCTTTGCCAGTGCTCCAGAAACCTCACTCCTCAAGTCATTGCCACCCATCCCTCTGCTGACTGCAATCCCTTCTCCTTCTGACTTCCTCGCTCAATTATTTCATGCAATAAATATTTTCTACAGCAAAAGAATAAATAAAAATGAAGAAAACAAAATATGCACAAAGAAAATTTCAAAAAATTGAAATTTAACAAATGAGCTGTAGAAAAAAAATGTGGTGGTGGTGGTAGTGTTTTTTCCACCGAGGATCTTGGAATGAAGTTGCAGAACTGATGGTATATTAAAATAGAAGATCTTTACTTGTTTACTTGCTCAAAATATGTAATGACCAGCCATGGAGTTGTTAAATCTCAGGTGCACTTGGTCCATAGATTGGCCTCGTGAACACAAAGCCTTAGGTTTGAATGCACTTGCCTTCTTCCCTGAGGACTCAGTTTGACTGACAGGCATTTTTCAAATAAATAGTTGTGTGTATATCTCCTTTCCAAAGACAGGAGGAGAAGATATTTCATACCATCAGGATTGTTGGTATCAGTTAGTCTATAATCTTTCTTAAGAATAGAAAGTGCATAAGGTGACAATGTCAAATATTTCTAATAACTGGAAATTAGAAAATTCCTTTTAAAAATTAATTCATTATACCTTAGCTAATCTCTGGAAATGTTAGAGTGTATAATGATAATAACCTTGAATTTATGTAGAGCTTTATCCCTTTACACATGTATAACCACCTAGTTTCATTTTGCCCTCCCAAAGAGTCTATGAAATATATACAAAAGTATTACTATATGCTTTTTTATACATCAAGGAATAAAGGTCAAGAAAAGCCACTTGTCTTTTCCAAGGTTACATTGTCAGTAAGTGACAGAGTCAGATTAGGTCTTTTGGTTCTCCAAGGGCCTTGCCCCTACAGTCCACTGAGTCAGATGTGACCCTTATGAAATATTCCATATATCATTAATTTAAATTCCATGTTTTAATATACAAAATCAGCAAAGGGATTTAAATGTATGGCATAATTATCACTAGTAATTAAATAATTTTTTATAAAATATACTATATCAATATTTTCCAAACCTCTTTCAAGAAAAAGAGCAACCTGAGTATTCATTTCAAAATGAAAAAAATTGAGATTCTCAGGGCCAACCCAGACCCACTGAATGATAAGATCCAAGGTTAAAGTTTGGTGATTTATATACTAAGTTCCCCAAGAGATTCTTAACTCCAGAATAACTTGGAGATCAATGGTTCAAATCAATTACAAAATAATCTAGTAGCTCCAGTTGGTACATTTCTAAGTGTGGAATTATCAAATATGTTTTAAAATAATGTTGTATATAGCAAAGTATATTAATGGTTCTTGGGTTTTGTTATATAAATTATCACTGAATTGCAATTCTGGCTTATAAGAGATACAAAAATGTTGAAAACAGAGATTAGGATAGTGAAGAAACAGAAAACTTTATAGAATTAAGTAAAATGGAATTGTGAAGCTTAAGAGGGAAAGAAGTTTCATAGCTGTCTTAAAGTATTTTAAGTATTGTTTTGATGAAGATAGATGGAATTGTGCTCTTTAATTAATGGTAGGTGCATATTACATGCTCATTAGATATTGAATGAATGAGCGAGTAAATGAATGACTGCTTGAACTAATAGAACCAGTGAGCAGAAGGAGAATCAAAGGATGGAATTTATAGGAAAGTAAATATCACCTCAAGGTAAAGATTAATTAGCCTTCTTGGCCAGAGATGTTCACAGAGGTTTGCACATCAGCAAATTGGCTTGGCTGTATTGAAAAATCAAACTACAGTTATATTTTTTCAATATCATTGAAATAGAGGTTATGTATCTACATTTATACACCTTGCAGCTAATCTTAATGCAAAAGCTGGCCTTCTAACTAGTGTTCTTTTTATCTTTTATAAAAAAGTAACACCAATTTAAAATATGGATGCAATTTCAGGATGCTAGTTGTTCTGGAAAAGAAAATGTCAAATATTTTTAAATTAAATATTCATTTCCAATATATTTTAGCACAAATAAACCAATATTCAAGATAATACTAATGTTATGGCTTAACTGTGTGTCTATTCTCATCGAGGAACCATGCAGGGAGTTTCACATATTGCTATCGCCAATATCAAACCAGACTTTGGACAATCAAGACACGTGGGGCGCTTAGGAGGGTAGAGTAGTTTGGCTGTCATTACTTATATTAATTTGTGGAGCAGGGTTTTAAATCTGTGTCTTTTTTTTTTTTTTAGCATGTGTTTTTAACTGATGTGACTTTTTTTGCCTGCATAAAATCATCCTCTACTGTTTTTATTCTGAATTCAGTTAATGTCATGAGTTCTGTATTGTCTAATCAATATCCTTTGGTAGGCAAATAGTGCACAATTTATAAAAAAAAAATCACAGTAGTTTCATTGATTTAAATGATATTTGAAGATAGTAAAAATTGAGTAAGCATTTTATTAAGAAAACAACTTACTAAAATATTATTGTCATCCATATTGGCAGGAAGTCTTAAAATTCAAGAGGAGATATTCTTTAAGTCAGGCTTTATTAGAGTAATAATATGAAATTGTAATGGAATTCATGCAAGAAAGAATCAGTGAAACACTGAGTTTGAGGTGATAGATTTGTAGATAGCTAACAAGCTTTGTAAGAGGAACAATTTAATAATTTATAAAATTATTGAAATGGAATAAAAAAATGATGCCAGTTATAGAATATGGAAAATCCTACAGAAGACAGGAATCATTTAAGTATTTGCTTTTTATGAAGGAGGCAAGATTTATTCACACATGAACGTTCTATACTCAT
Organism: Mirza zaza; assembly: GCA_008750895.1. Taxonomy (NCBI): domain Eukaryota; kingdom Metazoa; phylum Chordata; class Mammalia; order Primates; family Cheirogaleidae; genus Mirza; species Mirza zaza. The sequence continues at coordinate 67,620 of VSMD01134125.1, read as the reverse complement.
CTCTCTGCAACTTAAGATAATTTTACTTTGCCAAGTAAATTACTCTATCCTACCCTGAATCCCCTGAACTGTCCTCTCTGTCTCAAATTTGTGTAACCTGAATTTTATCATTTCTTTGTCATTTTACTTTGATGTCCGCTGCAGTTTGAATGTGTCCCTCCAAAATTTAGGTGATGCCAATGTCAAAGTATTAGGAGGAGGGGCCTTTAAAAGGTGATTAGGTCATGAGGTTCCTAGGTGCCCTTATAAAGGGATTTGACAGAGGGAGTCTCCCCTTCTCCCCTCTCTGCATATGGGGCTACAATGTCACCCCCTCTAGGTGATGCAGCCCTTACCAGACACCAAATGCTAGTGTCTCCATATTGGACTTCCAGCCCCTAGAACTATGAGAAATAAATTCTTATTCTTTATAAATTACCACTTTGTGGTATTTTATTATAGCAGCACAAGTAGACTAAGATAATCCCATATAAATGGATCCCTAATCATTTTGCTTTTCATGAAATTCATATAAAATGCATAAAAATACATATTTTATGCAACTTGCTTGTTTTCCTCAGCTTATGATTTGTGACTCATCCATGTTAATGCGTATTGATATAATTTATTCATTTGTATTGCAGCAGTACAGTGATCAACATATATCACCAAATTGAAATACAAAGGGATGTTAACATTTAAAAATACTCCCACCAAAAGCATATAGGAGTTTATTACATTTACTCTTTAAAAGCCTTTCTGGTCAAAATTTTTATATTCCAAATAGCATTTCTCTGATAAAATTGGGGCTTTTTAAATGAGTTTTTTTCCTTATCTATAAAATACCTTTAAACATTATTTGCCTATTTTCCTATTTGGTTATATAATTTTTTCTTAGAGAATTTTAAAAATTCTAAACTTGGCAGCTTTGTATACAATAAGTATATAAATATATCCTCAAAGTTTTATGCTCTATTTTGCTATATATTTAATGAATGGAATTTTTAGATTTCAATATAATTTCTCACTTTTAAAGTTTATAGATCATATATTTCTTGGAATCTCATTTCAGAAATGTTTTCATATGACAAGATCATAAAAATATTTTCCTATGTTTCCTACTTCCTTTTGAAATTTTAAAGATCTGTCTTACATCTAAGTCTTTAATCCATTTGGGTTTTATTTTGTTTACAGTGTAAATTTGCATCACAAATGCCATTTATTAAAGTCCATAATTTCCCCATTAATATGAAATAACTTTTGCCACATATAAACTTTTAAAATATATATGTATGACATATATATCCATATCATTTTACCTACCTTTTTACCTATACCACAGTGCATTAATTATAACTTTATAGAAGGTAAGTATATCAGATAGGAAAAGCTTATATGTTGTTCAGTTTCTGTCTTGCCATAGTTATCCCTCACTGTTTATTCTTCCTTATAAATGTTGGAATCTGATTACAAAGTTCCATAAATAATAAAATATTAAAATATTGATTGGAATGCATTTATTTTACATATCATTAGAGAAATGGCTGATAATTTTAAGATATTGATATTTTATACTTTTGAATATCATTTACCTATATATTTATATGCATCTTTATTATTTTACAATATTGCTTGATTTTCTTCAAAAAGGTCATACATTCTATCTTGCTATTATAAATTTTACATTTATAATGTGTAGTTGCCATTATAAGTTATTATAAGTTTTGACAATTGGTTGCTGGCATACAGAAATAAGATTTATTTTTCTCCACGAATTTGAAACAATGCATAAGCTCCTTAATTCTAAAGAAAATTCTGTATATTTTGGGTTTTTTTAATATAGACAAATAATCAAATTACACACTTATAATGGGTGGGTTTTATGATGAATATATAGAATATCTAGATAAAACTGTTCTTTAAAAAAATACAATGTTATTGATTACTTGCCATGTGTGAAACTAGGATTTGCGCATTAGGATTTGAAGTGAAAAGAAAAGTCTGAAGGTAGTAAATGTTGACTAAGCTCATTATGTGTGTCAGGTACTATACTAGATTCTTTGAGCTCATTAACATCATCAACACCTGTGAGATAGACGCTGCCATTCTTACTATACTGTGGTGAAGCCCAAACTGCAGAAATGACAGGTATCTCATAGCTTACTGGTGGACAACCTGGCTTTTAATATGTGTATGCATTTGATTTATTTCAAGCACACATGATGCTGCTTTGAATGATTGTCAAGAAATAGTCTAGATCTTCAAGAAACTTACAACTTGCAGTTCAATTGCAGTGTTATGAATCAATAGGTTCAATAATGCACATAATATGTATATTTTGTGACATCTGTATGCATATCATGTCTTTACGTTAGCTGAATAGCTACATTCATCAATGTAATTCAACCACCATCATCCCCAAAGAGGAAGAATACAAGGAATTTCTTCATTTATTGAGACCTAGTATTAATGTCCAGTAACAAAGATGAGGTTTCATTTATTTTTAGCTTTTTTTTTTTTGATATATCTTAGGAACTACTTTTCTCAGATTAGATTTTGATAACCAGCAATTTGTGAGCACCCTAAATTAAATTCAAATAGCCAGTATGATCTACATTTCACACTTGATTTTTTTCTCATGGCTTTTCACCCAAAAGATAGTATCAAATTCAAATAGTCTTTTCCTCACTCAAGAACTAAATTTGTGATTCTAATATTGCCATCAACTCACTTCAAATTGATAATAATTACAAGAGCATTAAATGTTCCTGTCAAAAGAATACACATGCAAAAGGGAAAGAAACAGCCTGTTACACATTTATGCTCTATTTTATCAGTGTGTCTAGGAAAGAAAGTAATTTTGTTTTTGTTTTTTTGCCACTTTAGCTCTCTGTGCCAGAAATACTGCTTCATAGTTTGGGGCTTTGGTCTTTTATTTCACTCTTTACTGGGTATGCTGCAGACTTCATGGATAAGAGATACGGCCTGAGACTGGTGGATAAGAAAAGCCCCTCAAGCACACATCAGATTTCAGACAAAAATGCCACCAAGATCATACATCTCTTTTTATTTGTAAAATCACACAAGAATGAAAATAGAAATTATACATGTTACTATAAGGCATCTCCAGATCAGAGACCTCATCTCTACTAAAAATAGAAAGAAATTAATTAGCCAACTAAAAATATATTAAAAAAATTAGCCAGGCGTGGTGGCACATGCCTGTAGTCCCAGCTACGCAGGAGGATTGCTTGAGCCCAAGAGTTTGAGGTTGGTGTGAGCTAGGCTGATGCCATGGCACTCTAGCCTGTGCAACAGAGTTGAGACTCTTTTCTGTTAATTTTTTTCTTTCTTGAGACAATCTTTGGTGAAGATGCAGAGAAATTGGACCCCTGTGTACCTATTGATAGGAATCTAAAATGTAAAATGGTGTGGTGTAGCTCTTATGGAAAACAATACAAACTTTCTCAAGAAATTAAAAATAGAACTACCATATGACCTAGCTATTGCACATCTGAGTTTATATCCAAAGTTATTCAAAACGGACTTTAAAGAGATATTTGTACACTCATTTTTATTACTGCATTATTTACAATAGTCAAGAGGCAGAAGCAACCCAAAGGTCCATTGTCTGATGAATGGGTAGAGAAAATGTACAATGGAAAGTGATATAGCCTTCAAAAAGAAGGAAATACTGTCACATGCTACAACATGGATGACTGCAGAGGACATTATGCTAAGCAAAATAAGTCAGTCACCAATGGACAAATAATGTATGATTCCACTTATATGACATATTTAAAGTAGTTTCCACAATAAGAAGAATATTCTACTTAAAGCTAAGTGATGTTCTTAGCAATTTTTTAACAAGGGTAAAATAATTATCTTCCTTCTATTTACATGTATCTTCTTCTCTCAAGACAAAGGATTGTAAAAGACATAAAAGAAATTCCTGCTCTTCCTTTTGAAGTCCCAGGATATGTGTTCGAATTGACTGATATGTTTCTTGACTATTACCACAAGGGACAATCTTTCTATTTTCTCATAGTGAGGCCACACCTTCAACTACAGGACTTTTTAAATTTCTGCAAGAAACACATGGGACTATATACCATTTAGCTTTGCACCCAACATTAGAAAGTTGAATTCTAAGGTTATGTCAGTTTTCCATTTCAGGGATTCATGCACTACTTTAATTTCTCACCATATGATAAAGAGAAAAATTGAGAAAATAAAAAAACGGGGGCATTAAGTACTCCTTAAATTGGGGATTAATCTTTTCTGTTGTAAGGTCCATGTTGGTACCTGATTGAAAGTGGATGACAGAGGACAGAAGTGAATCTATAACACCTCAAAGATCAGTATATGATGATTTACATAGGTGACACCAAAGTGATCAAGTCTGACAAGTCCAAAGGGCCTCACCTACCATTATAGCAAATTTGGGGTAAGGGCAACTGGTGCCTGAAAGCCTGAGATTGCATACTCCTGTGGCTGCTTGATTTGCTGCTAGGGGAAAGCTGCAAATTTGGATGTAGACAGGCTTTACTAAAGATTTCAGAACTGCTTAGATAAAACAGAAATTTCAGGATTAGAGTTATTTCAGACATGAAGAGGAGAGAAGAGCATAAATGTACACAGGTATTGGTAATGTAATTATTAGTAGAATGGGTTCATGTGTGTTTATTCATAAAAGATTTGTCAAATATTGCATTAAATATTTTTTAAAAGTCTTCCTTTAATATTTACATAAAAGATGAACATGTTTCCTTAATTTCTTTTAATAATCATTCTCCCACAGGCAGAGGAGCTGAGATTCCTTCTCTGATATTTTTGTCACCTAAAAGATGCAAAATACTAAGTTATTTTTCTTAGCACAATTCTGTCCAAATACCCATTAATTATTTCCTCAGTTAATGCATTATGTACCAAATACAATTTTTATCTCTGAAAGTTTCTTTAATGTATCTCCCCCTTCTGACATCCACAATACTGGTTAAAGCTTTTAAAAAATAGTCTCTTACCTAGTCTTCCTCCATACTTAGTTCTCTAAAATCTATCATTTCTACAACAAAGAAAGATTTATCTAAATATATAGCTTAACTATATTACCTTTAATTACATCTTAATTTCCTGTGTTGTAGTATAAAGACAAAAAAAAACCCTGTGAAATTGAATTTTACAAATGTTCTCATTAGGCAATTTTAGGAACTGAGAATATTTAGAAACATTTCTAGTAAATAATGAAACCCACGTATACATCTTCTTTTAAATATGTGATTGAAGACATTAATTGAATATGTTCTACCTAGAAAAATATATGCCCTAAATTTTTAGTGTTTGCACCAGCAATTCACAAATAACTATCTTGAGCTAAAAATGAGAAAGGTAGAGGAATATAAATAAGTCATACTTTGAAAAGAAATCTGATTTGTATGATAAAAATTGATGTCCTGGGATCAGTGAGGAATCAATAGGAAGCAGATTATGAAAGTTATATTGATAGTTAAACAAAAGAGAGAAGTAATGAGGAAGATGCAAGGGAAACATTAGTATAGATTTTGAATAAAAATTATTGCCTGTTCAAAATTGTCTTCAATAGTAGCACATTATTTTAAAGTGCCATCTTTATGTTAATATTTGTCTAATACCCTATTGAATATCAAATATTCTATTTAATCAACATAATCAGAAAAAAAAACAAATTTTGATGGATTCAATGAAGTGAGTGTGTTGGTGAGGCTGGGAAAGAACGGGGAGTAAAAACTTAGTGACATATGGATAGTCTGGTGCTAGAACTAGGCCTGCTGTTCCCACATAAAATCCTTATAATGTCAGTCTCCCTGTCCATTCTTCCAAGCCCCTACAAATCTCCTATTTGCATGAAATTGGGAAGCCAGAAAACCCTCACAAAGTCAAAGGGGGGTGTAAGGAAAACAATACACAGGAAAGGAACCCAAAAAGAAAGGCAAAATGATACTGCCTCCCTTTGAACTCCATTGCTACTGATCCTACTCCAGGCTTCTTTAACTAAAAAAACAACCAACAGATGAACATCCCAAATGTAGTATTCAAAAGAGAAAGAATCATCAATAACTCTAAAAAAAATTATAGTTTTTGTAAACTCAGAAAAAAAAAAACAAACAAGGAAATTCTTTCTTTGGCCACTTAGAAAAGGGCATTGGACCCTACTTACAACCATGTTTCTTCCTGCTTGCCCATCATGAATCTGTTTGAGGGGATAATTCTATAGGGAAATAGGTCAAATACTGAAGAATTCATAGAGAAATAAGGTTCTTTGAACAAGATAATTGTATTAGCTCTCTATTGCTAAGTAATAAGTAAATTACCCCAATATTTAGCATCATAAAAACAAAAACAAAATTCATTATCTCACAGATTCTGCAGGTCAAATCTGAGCGCGCTTAGCTGGGTGATTTTGGAAGAAGGTGTCTCATGAGGCTGCATTCAAGCTGTCTCTGAAAACTTGACTGGGGTTGAAGGATACAGTTTGACACTCATTTTTGTGATTATTGGCAAGACTTCAGTTTATCTTTCTCCTCTTGCATTCTATAAGTAGTAAGAGTAAAACAGGCAACACTTAACACTGCCTAGAAATGTCCTCTGCTAGATCACCGAGGTATTATTGCAAGCCACAGTAGTATTGCTAAAAATTTGAGCTGCAACATAGCATAGATCCTGTTTCCTCAAATTTCCAATGACATTTACCTAACTTTCCTTTAAGCCATTGCTGGGATCCTCATTAAAGACAGCAAGGCTTTGAGATTAACAGCTCCTTCATGGGCGATATGTGAGTAGAGATCTGAAGGAGGTAAATGAGAGAGCCATGCAGGTATTTGGGAGAAGTACATTCCAATTAGAGGAAGCAGAATGCACAAATGCATTGAAGTAGGCATGCCCCACATGTTCAAAAAATAGCACTAAGGCCAGTATGGCTGCAGCAGAATGAATGAGGCAAGAGTGGTATGAGCAGGAGGTAAAAAAAAAATAGCAAATTGCCCGATCATTTAGGGACCTATGGACTGTTGTAAAGACTTGGCTCCTCTCTGACTGTAGTGAAGACTTACTGGAGGTAATCCATGTGGTTTAAATTATAAAAGATTTAAAGACTGTGTGAGTGGGAGGATAGATGGTGGTGGTGGTGGTATAAAGGCAGACCAGGAAGCCAGTTAGGAAGCTTGCTATAGTCTAGCTGAGAGGTGATGTATTCAGCTTTGTTCATAACAGGAGAATTAGGCAGAAATTGCTGGATTTTGAATATATTCTAAAGAGCCATAGCATTAGCTATTCCAAGGAATTGATGCTCCATCTAAATTTTAAAACATATCTTGATGAGCTATTCAGATTAACAGACAAACTTAGTAACATTAGTTTTGGAATACATGGCAGTTGATATAACATTAAAAAGCAAATGCTACAGATGGATTAATTGACCATAAATATTATTAGCTTGAATGTTAGACATATATTAGAATAAATAAGACAATATTAGAATATAAGACAATATTAGAATATATAAGACAAAGCCAGAAATATTTGGAGTTTGAAATGAGAGAGTAATAAAAATATGAAGAGAATTATGTTTTTAATCTATGACGATTATTTCAAAGTCCTCACATTATACCTCATAAATATACACAATTATCATTTGTTAATTAAAAATAAAGAAAAAAAGTCTTTATCTTTAATAAGGCAGTATGTGTTTAAAGGATCAGTTTTAATGTATCCATTTGACAGCTGAACATTAGCTCAGTGATTCCAGAAGCCATTCCATTGTAGTTCTGGGAGCCACTCTTTATTACTAAGTAGTTTCATAAGCAACTGTAGAAGGTCAGACGCTCTTCTTAGTACTTGAAAAATAAAGTAAACAAAAATGCAAAAACTCCTTGCCCTCCTGGAGCTTTTGGTCTTGTGGATCCATACCACACACTACTGACAATTTGATGACAAATGATAATCACGCAACTCTCAAGACTTGAAATCATTAATATTTGGTTGTAAGACCAAAGTTATGCTTTTGTAGAATATCAGATTGTAATCCTGATGACTAGGTCATTGGCCATTGTTTTATATCTATAGTTTGAGGTTAGAGTATAAGGCAGCAAAAGCTAAGTGCATTTTTCAGACAATTCAAGTTCAAAATCAGGTTTGAAAATAAAAAATTACATTGTACCTTCTTTTATTCATATTTATACACATGAACTGGTTCTCACTTATAATGAAACATAGAAACCTAAAGGGAGTTTGATAGATAACAAAACCAGATAACACCTGATAAATAGAGTAGTAAAATAATGAGAGGTGGCTGTGTTTATCAGATAAAGAATAACTAACTCACTGAAATTGTACACCAGTGTCAACCTTCCAATGGTTGTTAGAACATACATCATTTTACTGTTAACTATGACTAAAAAATGTATTATTTGGTGGATATTGACAAACTGATTATAAAGTTTATATGGGGAGAGAAAAGAGCTAGCATAGTCAATAGGATATGGAAGCAGAAGGATAATATTGAAGGGCTGACACTATCCAGCTTCAAGTTTCACTATAGACATACAGTAATTAAGAAAGTGTGGTATTTTAAAAGAGTGGACAAATCAATGAAACAATACAGGGCCCAGAAATAAACCCATATAAATATAGCCAGGTGAGTTTGACAAGTGAGCAAAGCCAAGAAAATGGAGGAAAAGACTCTTTTCTTAATCACTTTAGAACAAGTGAACATTCATATGCCAAAAAAATAAAATAAAATAAAATAAAAATGAATCTAGACAGACTTTACACCCTTCACAAAAATTAACTTAAATGAATCATAAACCTAATGTAAAATGCAAAACTATAAAATTCCTAAGAGATGACACAGGAGAAAATCTAGATGACCTTGGGCATAACAATGACTTTTAAAATGTAACACCAAAGATATAATCCATGAAAGAAATAATTGATACACTGACTTTATGAAAATCAGAAATTTCTGCTCTACAAAAGACACTGTCAAGAGAATGCAAAGACAAGCCACAGACTGGGAGAAAATATTTGCAGAAGACCTATCTGATAAAGGACTGTTATTCAAAATATACAAAAAACTCTTAAAATTCAATGATAATAAAACTAGCAATCTGAACCAAAGACATAAAAAAATGAACCAAAGACATAAACAGATACGTCACCAAAAAAGACATATAGGTGGAAAATATGAAAATTAAAAGATGCTCCATATCACATATCATTAGGGAAATACAAAACAACAATCAGATAACACTACGCACCTATTAGAACAGACAAAATTCAGAAAACTGACAACATGAAATGCTAGAGAAGATGTGTACAGAAGAAACTCTTACTCATTGCTGGTGGGAATGCAAAATGGTACAGTTTAGCCATTTCTTATGAAGCTAGAATGCTCTTACCATATGATTTAGCATTTGTGCTCCTTGGTATTTACTCCAATGAGTTAAAACTTATGACCATAGGTTTTAATATACATAGCAATTTCATTCATAATTGCCAAAACTTAGAAGAAACAAGATGTCCTTATATAGTTGAGTGAATAAACAAACCGTGGTACATCCAGACAATGGCATATTACTCAGCATCAAAAAGAAATGAGCTATCAAACAATAAAAAAAACATGGAAGAAACTTAGTGCATATTGCTAAGTGAAAGGATCAAATCCAAAAAGGCTACATACTGGATGATGCCAACACTATGACCTTCTGGAAAAGGTGAAACTATGGAGACAATAAAAAGATCAGTGGTTGCTAGGGAGTAGTCGGGAAGGAAAGATAAATGGGAAAATTATGTTACACATTGAGGAATATTTTTCAAGAATATAATTAGTGGTTCATGATAAGGTTGTTTATGAAACTAAAAACGTGAAATAAGCTAAGTGTTCACCAATATAGGATTGAGCAAATATATTTCAGTCTAAAAAATGTATTTAGGAGCAACTGTATTAAAATTTATGAATGGAAAGAATATGTGGAACCTGATACATTGTGACCGGGAAAGCTCTCAGTATGAGAATAATAGCATTTCAAAGATAAATGCAAAGTAGATAGTAGTATAGTTTCTATTTCTTTAATATTATTGTGCTAAATATCTAATAGTGATGCTTTAAATTTTATCATAAGGTAGTGTTGCTTAGGACATATCCCAAATATGGAGAGTCCCTCAATTTCCTCTAGGTGTGGCCCAGGGCCACTGACCCTAATCTGTCCCATAAGGCTATTCCTCATATTTCTGTGTCTTAACCCCTGTGTAAGAAGAAACTATTCTATTTAGCCACTGAAGATTATTCCCCATCACCTCCAGTGATCCTTCACCTGTGAGTGGTCCTTTTGTTTGCCCCATTTGGATGGTCTTATGGCATCTAGCATTGGAATTGATCTCCTTGGCACATAATGAACTACCAGCATTGTTGTTATTTATTAGCTAATAATTAATTTTGCAAGGAAACTTTTCACTTGGAGTTGTAAATATAATTTGAATGATATTGGAGATAGTTCTGAGAATAAAGTAGGACTTGATAAAATGTTTTTTAATGATAGGTGTCATCATATTATGAAATATGTCTACATTAGAAATCTTGCTCTAATGCTCAAAGTAGGTTTTACATTTATTCCTTTTACAAAACCAGCACTGTTGTTGCAGTATGTGCTTGAAATTGAATGGCTAGATGATAAACATATTTAAGGGAATGTATTCTTTGGAGGATAAAGATAATTTTTAAAATGAGAGACAGGGCATTATTTTCTTCCTTTATTATAATACCTCAGTCCTCAGTTACAGACTTCAACTTAATTTTAGGGACAAAGTTATAACGGGGTCTTGTGATGGTTGATTTTGGGTGTCAACTTGATTGAATTAAGGAATACCCAGATAGCTGGTAAAGCACGATTTATTCTCAATCATTGTATTAATTATTCTCAGTACTTCAGTAGGTTTCACTAGGTACTAAGCCCATCCCTCTTTTGCTGAAAGGGAAACCCAGGTGGTTTGGCATTTGATTAGGTGGTTAGAATGATAGGGCTGTGGAGGTATGTCCGTGATCATGTTTCTGGAGGAATCTGGCATGTGAGTTGGTGAACTGAATGCAGAAGATTAATCTTTTCTTGGTGGGCAGGCACCATCCAACTGCCTGGAGGCTTGGATTGAAAAAAACGAGCAGGAAGGGCCAATTTTTGCTGAGCCTATGGACTCACTGCCTTTTATTGCACTGCCTATAGAAATGGTAATGGCCTCTACTGAGGCAATTGCCAAACAGGCTAATACTGATCTTCCTCAGGAACCACTCCCACCATCGCACTCTCTATATCAATTTCTGAATCCATTTTGTGCTGTTATAACAGAATACCTGAAGCTAGGTGATCTGTAAACAATACAAATTTATTTTCTTTCAGTCTGGGGGCTAGGATGTCCAAGATCAAGGCACTGGCAGGTTCCAAGTCTGGTGAGGGTCCAGTCTCTGCTTCCTTCCAAGATGGCACCTTGAACTCTGTGTCCTAATGAGGTGGGGAAGAACCACTGGAACATTGTGTCTTCACACAGTAGAAAGCAGAAAGGCCAAAAAAGGAATAAACTCTCACCATCAAGCCCCTTTATAAGGGTACCTAATCCCATTCACAAGAGAAGAGCCCTTATTTATGGCAAATCACCCCTTAAAAGCCCCATCACTCAAATACTTATGACATTGGTCGCACCCAAATATTTAAGGGGACTCATTCAAACTACAGCAGATCTTTTGAATAGGATAGTACCAGTGAAGATTGAAATTCATATTTAATTGATGTTAATAATAAATTAATACTATTTACTAGGCACTGTCCTTGGTGCTTTAACATGTTGCCTAATTTAATCCAAACAAATAGGCATGATTTGGTCCTATAACTCAAAGAGGAAAACTAAAATTTGGAGAGAGAAAATAACTTGCTTGAAGCATCACAGACTCTGTGTTTAGATTCGAGTTCTTCTTCTTAGCTTAGAGTCTTCTCTATACCACACACATTCACTTATTATGTGAGGAGGATTCATGCCCTTAACCTTTAGTCTTTAAAATCTGTGACAGTTATCATTAGAGACTGTTAATCCTATTGTGTTCTGTGTTGTTATTTTGAGAATGCCATTTTAGCCTGAATATTAAGGGGGCAAAGGTAAACACTCAGCTACATTTCACAACTAATAATTCAAAAATATTCAACATCCTTCTAGCCTGAGCTTTATTTCTAAATGATGGATTTTTGTTTCAGTTTCTTAGGATTTTGAACAAAAGCCAAGATTGAAGTTTGATTTTCTCCAAATTGAGCTAGATTAAATTATATCTTCTCTTCATACTGCCATGCAATGGCCTGGAATTATAAATAGTACTAATATGATTACCCTTGTTCACTTTGATATACATATGACTACTAAAAACAACTTAAATTAATTAAACAAGTTTTAATTTGATTTTTAACCTTTTAAGCAGCCTAAAATAAGAGAGAAGATCTAATTTGGAAAACAGAGCTTCCCAAAATGCCAAATCAAATTTAACCCATGTAACAAGTCAGATATTAACTTGACTGGAGACACATTTCTATGGACTAAATTAGGCCCTTAAGAGAAATAAATGTTAATCCTGCACCTTAGAGACATAGAATTAGGAAACATTTATTGATCAGCGAACCAGGATTCAGGCTTAGTGGATAATTCTGCTCCAGGATGAGCATTTATTTTCCATGACAAGCCACTTAGCTTTCTTTTGTTTCTTTTTTCCTTTCTTTTCATTTTATTTGTGTGCCTTTCTGTATACCCCTTGTAGTAGGAAGATTTTATTATAGGTAGTGCATGGGAAGGGAATATAACTTGTCAAAGTATTTTAAATTACTTAAAAAGGAAATAAATGTGTTATCTATTAATGAAAGTGCTATTAATAAGAACAACAAAATAATGCCACCATTTATTATTTACTATCGATAAGACCATATTCTGTTTTAAAACTAGTAACTTATTAAGTACTTTAACAGATAAGTAACTATTATTACCTCTGTTTTAACAATGAGCAACGTAAGAGACAGAAAGTTTCAGTATCTTCACCAAAGACACCCAACTGGTTCATGGCGGAATGAAAATTTAAACCCAAGCTGACTAGCTCAGGAAATGCTAGGAATACTCTTAGTGTTTATGATTTTCTAAGTCAGTTTTGACAGGATTGCTGAAAGCCTCCTTTGAAACCAGGAGGGATAATTTATTTTTATCTTTTTCCCTGAACCCAACTAGCAGTAGAAGCATTATCTGCTTCTCTTATTTGTTTGTTTTCATTTAGTAGATCCATGCATTCCCTAAATATCTATTGAAAACTGATTCTAAATGTACAAAGGTGAACATGGCATATGATATGTACCTTTACCTCAAGTGGCATATAGTTAAATAGGCAGAAAATATAAGAAAAGACTAAGGACCAACTGAAGGATACTGTGAGAGTCCATTGGAAGGGCTCATAGCACGGTCTTGGTGTGGGAATGCGCAAAGTCTGCCCTGAGCCCTTCAACAGCAGAGACCCAAACATGTACTACTCCTTTCTCATTATGCCGTTGGATTCACTCATTCAGTCAACAAGGATTTATCAGGAGTCAACTATGTGCTAAACACTCTGGGCACTGATGAAATATAGCATTCATACAGAAGGAGAAAAACATAAATTGATTTTACAAAAACACTATATGTCAGCTAGTAATAAGTGACATATAAGAAACTAGAGAATGGAAATGGTTCTGGTTGGGTAATGGTGAGGCAATTTTGAAAAAGGAAGACTATATTTTAAATAGAAAGAAATCCATGAGAAGAAGAATATTTGGGTAAAGACCAAAGTTTGATGAGAGAGGGAGGCATTCAAATACTTGGAGAAATATCAGTCTCATCATAAAAAAATACCAGTCTCATCATATAACAAATGCAAAGGCCCTTAGACAGAAGAATTTCTGCTATAGTGGTGAATCATCAAGGAGGCTAGTGTGGTTGGAGGGGCACAAGTGAGGAAGAGACCAGAGTAGCAATGGAGGTACCATATCCTGGTAAGGATTAGAAGATTACTGTACATTTTTCTTTTCTATTTTATTGTTTGTTTACTTTTGTCCAAAATGAGATGAGAAATCATAAGGCTATGAGCAAAGAAATGGAATGATTTGCATTCCATTTTTAAGGTAAATTTTACCAAATGTATTGAATATAGATTATAGAGAGATAAGACACAAATCTAGGGTACCAGTTTCACCAAAAATTAAGCTAATGAGATATAGAATGGGAGGAAGGATGACATATGGAATGGGAGGAGGGATATCAGAGATAAGTATTTATGATTTTCACAGTGACAAGATGAAAATAAACTCAAGGATCGTTCTCATTCATACATTATTGAGAAGGTGAATAAAACTAATAGCAAACAACATATAGAAGACAGTTTCTTGCCTTATGCTTGGGCATTTCTATAGCAAATAAACTCACTTAATATCAATTATGATGAAGTCATTCATTTCTTTGCCTCCTGAACTCAATAATTTTGTTAAAACCATTGGTACAATCTGTATTTCCTATCCTGTGCAAGCACTTCTCAAATATTTGTTGATGATTAGATATTTATTTGAGAGTCTTTTTGCTTCAGTCTATGAAAGATCTTGGCTTTATTTTTTTCTTGACCTTGGTATAACTCACTGTTAAAAACTATTGTTTTGATGTCAGTTCATTAGTGAACACAGCGCAATTTCAGGAAATTGTTCTTGTACATCTAGCTAGCTCTTGTATCTCATGTAGCAAGATGCAGTTTGGAAAGTCCTTGGCCAAGGTTTTGGTTACAAGTGTATGTGTGTAAGAGCTTTTCAGAGAGTCTTTGTGATAGTTCTTATCATAGGCACAAGTGCATAAAGACCCTTCTTCATAACTTTCTGACTTTTTAAAAATGTATTGATTTTTTTAAAGTTTGACATAAATAACTCCTGACAACTTTCATACATAATTCCAGTTTTAAAAAACAAAACTTATAAGAAAGAAGCCACCTTAAGCAAGACTGAGCAGAGAAACATAAGCACCCAGACTGACAAAACTTGTAGATATGGAGTTATCCTATGTTTATATAAAACATCATGCCTAATATTTTATCTATAATTTATTAAAATTATTACTAAGCAAGAATAAAATATTTTTAAAAGAAAAAACAACTTGAATAGAGTGTCCAGACATTAAAATTATAACAATTATAAACTCAGTAGATGGGATAAATGGCAGTATACACTAAAAGAGAATTGATTAATTGGAAGATAGAAATACATAATTACCAGAATGCAGCACAGAATAAAAATAAAAGGAAGATATTAAAAGAATGAAGATAACATGAGAATATTGTACATTTATTCAGGGTTACAAAATGAGAAGAGAAATGTTTAAAAAATAAAATTGAAAAGTGTACAGAATTGTTGAAAGAAAGTTAGTCTAAGTTTCTGGAAGCTCCAGAAATCCCAAGAGACTTTTTAAAGGATATTTTCATCTTTTGATTGAAATTGCAGATAGGCAAATATAAAAAGAAGTTATTAAAAGCAAGTAGAGAGAAACTATTTAATCCATATTGAAGTATGATATTTGGATTAATAGGGGACTTTTCAAAGACAATTATAGCAATCAGAAAACTTGGGACATATCTTTAAAGTGATCAGAGAAAATAAAAATAAACCTAGAATCAAATGCCCAGAGAAACTATCTTAAGAATGAAGGCAAATCAAAAATATTTTCCAAAAAACAACATATTAATAGGAAATAATTTATTACCAACATATGTTTTGCAAAGGAACTTTTACAAATGTACTTCAGGAATAAATATTTCCTCTGGACATTGATCAAAATAGCAACTAGAATATTTATACCAACCGATAAAGGGATTATTACGTTCTTCAAAACATAACATACTTAAAGGGAAATGTATACCCAATAATTGTTATCTGAATACCTTTCTTACTCCAGTTATTTGATTGCACTGAAATGTCTGCTTTATGTGGTTTTCTCTCCCCATGGACAAAAGGTTCCTCAAGGTCAGGGGCTCGGTTTCATTCACCTTTGAATCCTTAGCACCAAACACCAATTGTAGCACATAAGCACTCAGTAAATCCTCTTAGTATATGCTTTTTCATTATGCAATACTTACATTAAAGTATGTTATGGGGAGCATATATTCAGAACAACTTGAATCTATGTCTCCCTGGTTGTGTCCCAAAACTTGGCCCAAATAAGCTCTCTACTTATATTTTTAAAAAATGTTTATGTGTCAGAGGAATCAACAGAATACTTCAATTAAAAATAAGACATGTGCATAGAGGGAAGTAAAACTCAATGGAAATCAAGCAGGGAGAAGGGAAGGGAGGTGATGGGTGAAAACATAACGAGTACAATGAACATTGTATCTGGGTGATGGGCAGTTTTTACTCTGGCTCAAGCATTACAAAAGCGATCCATCTAACCAAAAATATTTGCCCCCCTGTAATACTTTGAAATAAAAAAATAAGACAGTGTTAATCTCTGTATTTAGAGTCGCCAGGAATTATGTCACTAAAATGCCATTTATAAGCTGAAGTATAACATCCAACTAGGTTTAGGATTGTTGCCAGGAAACAGGGATAGTGGTTCAGGCAAAATATGCAAAGAGAAAAACATAAGCAAAATCCTGGAAGCAGAAACGAGTTTGTGTTTAAGGAAGTGAAAGAAAAACAGAGTGACTTACACACAAGGGCAGAAAGGTCACTCATAAGAATGGAATTTGGAGATCTAGACAAAAACGAACTCATGAAGAATAGTGTTGGCCGAAATAAAGAATGTATGTTTTCTTTGAGGCACGCTAGTAAGTCATCAAAGTGTTGAGCGATAGTTGGTTTTATATTTTGAAAGGGTTTATGTGGCTGATGGGTCAAAGATTGGAGAGTGCAATGGGCTGAATGCTTGTGTCCCTCCAACAATACACATGTTGAAACTCTCATCCCAATATGATGTCACTGGATGGTGGAGCTTTTGAGAGGTAAGTGGGTCATGAGGGTGGAACCCACATGCATAGAATTAGTGTTTGGATGAGACTAGAAAGTAGCTTGCTCTCTTTCTGCCACTTACAAGCTGAAGTATAACATCTAACTAGGTTTAGAATTGTAATTAGGCAATCTATAATTAGGAAGAACACTCTCATCAGACCCCACCATGCTGGTCTCAGAATACCAGCCTATTGAACTATAAGAGATAAATTTTGGTTCTTTATAAGCTCCCATTTTATGGCATTTTGTTATAGCAGACTAAGCTGACTAAGACAAAGAAAAATAACAGTGAAGCAGTATTGAAACTATTTTACCTGTCTAGGAAAGAGATGATTGTTGTATTGCCTAAGAAGTAACAATGAAGATGGAGAGAAGTGGGCATATATTAAAGATATTTAGTAGGTTAAAATTATAAAGAACTGGAAAGAGTGAAACAAAGAAAATGAAGCAAGCATGATATAGCCATAAATTCTGAAATGTTCAAAAGGTGTTAAACAGGCAAGGAACTGGTCGTCAGGGGTAAGTTCTAGTCATCTTAATTTTGATGTTTCTTTGATTATATATATATCCACTTTATACACACACAAATACTTCTGAGTACTCATCCATAAATAACAAATTCTTGATATCCTTTATATTTAATATACTTGGTAGGCGTAGCTATTCCCACTAAATCTTTGGGAAATAAAAGCTTTGGGAAGTTCTTTCCTGAAAATAATGGAAAGTGAATTTGAGACTCATGATTGAAGAACATATTGACATTATCGCCTAATGTCCAAAAAGACTCAAGTTCTTAGTTGTGCCAAGTGATTATACTTTCTTCTGCTCAACTCTAATGTCTATGACTGCTTATATTTATTTATGATGCTTTGTGATAAATTATATTTCTATTATTTCAGCAATATGGGAGTATCCCTTTATAGTCAATATTAATTGCCAGCATCTAGGGATCTTAGACTGTACTATCTCTAAAAGTGCCCACCAAATTTAATTCATTTGGAAACTGTCTTAGTCAATTTGGGATGCTATAAAAATACCATAAACTGGGTAGTTAAAACAACAGAAGTTTCTTTTTCACAGATCTGGGAGCTTAGAAGTCCAAAGTCAAGGCACCAGCGGATTTGGTATTTGGTGAGGGCCTGCTGTCACATAGATGGTGGGAGGGACTAGCTCACTTAGTGTGGTATATTTTGTAAAAGTAATAATCCCAATCATGAGGGCTCCACACTCAAGATAGAATCACTTCTCAAAGGCTGCACCTTCTAATACTATAACTTTGAAGTAGGGATTTCAACCTATGAGCTCTGAGAAGGCCGCAAGTATTCAGACCATAGCAAAAACCATTTTCATAGTCCCATAAAAGAAGAAGCATACATATTACCTAATCAAACCATCATGTCTTTTTTGTCAGTCAATTCAGACATTTGTAAAAACCATACAGTATTCCTGTTGCTTTGAATAATTGTATGATAAATCTAGTGGAAGTGGGTATGAAATTGGTCAATTACACACTAATGCAGTTTTAAGGAAGGAATACTTCTCAAAGTTATATATTTTGGTTTTCCCTTCCTATAAGGGTTTTTGGGGTATGTGTGGATGTGTGTACACACATGTAAAGTATGTGCTTTTTTGAGATCTTGTTAAAAGCAAATGGTTTTGACCACTGTGAACTTGATGACTAGACAAGTTATTAACATTATGGTATTATAGTTTATTTCCCGGGAAAAGTAAGCATGTGTTTTTTGTGTAAAGATGTAGATTTGTATAACATATTTGATATTACCATTGGAGAAAAGATTAAAACAATCATTCTCAGAATATTTATGCACCTATTTACCCATTTATTCATTTATTTTATTTAGTTTTGATTTTCTCAAAGTAAGAATAAGTACCTAGACCCTGTTGGGGGAAAAGCTCACTTTGATGATTTTACAATATCCATTAAAACCTGAGTGCACTGCTCAGTAACAGTTCATAGACAACAGTAGCTATCAGTTTCCAACTGAGGCAGTTTAGATTCAGCAGCAGAAACTGCAAATTGCATATTAAAGGCTGTGATTTCTAATCACATATCCCAGGCTTAGCATTGGAGTGAAAAGAGGTCATCTAATCCGAGCCCCTGCCATTAGATAAGGATTTATCTAAATCTTTTAAAACAGAAAACCAATCATGTAATTCTTACAAATAGCCAACCACTGAGTTTTAAAGGTGCCTTTCTTTGGTCCTCTCTGTCAAAAAAATTAATCCTAATATTCAGACTAAACATTTGGCTGCAATTTACCCTATGTATTTTTTTTTCTTTATACAGTTTAGAAAAAACTGTCATTTGCTACCTCCATATACTCGAAGGTAATTATTATATCATCATTTTTTTCTTCTGATGTCTTTTAAAATAAATATGTAACCTTCAACTTTTTCCTATTGATTTCTTAGAAGTGATTTTTAATTCAGTATCGTCATTGTGTCAGTCCTTGTTTACCACGTCCTAATCTGAGGTACTTTATAAGTAATCTCCCATTCCATATATGTGACTCACTCCCATGTGATTTTTGGTGATTGCATTTTTAAATACAAGATGATTCCATTCTATTTCACAGGTTGGTTATGTTAATTACAGACCAGCATTTATTCCAGTTGACTCAGCAAATGATTATTATGCAATCTCATATTTCATTTATTCTATACCTAGAGTTCTGATCATTTTATTCCTTCCCTAAGACAGAATCTGTAAAGTAGTGTTTTGGTTATTTATATCTGAGTAACAAATTATCTTAAATGTTAAGGACTTAAAACAACAACTATATTTTATTATTTCTTACAATTCTGTGGGTTGTTTGGAGCAGATTCTTATGACTCAGGGAACAATTCTGGCCTATTGTCTGTTTTTGTATGGTGTGAGAGCTAAGAATCAATTTTTTATTTTAAAATAGTTGTAAATAATAAAAGAAGAATATTTTGTGATACAGGAAAATTATATGAAATTCAAATTTCAATGTCTATAAATACAATTTTATTAGAATATAATTATGGTCATTTGTTTATATATAGCATATGCCTACTTTTGTACTACAACACAGTATTTGCTAGAGAGAACATATGTCCTGCAAAGCCAAAAATAATTACTACCTGGCTTTTTACAGAAAAAGTTTGTTGACTCTGGGTTGATACTCAGCTGGGTAGCTTTTCTGCTCATCTGGCTTGGAATCTCATGTGACTGCTGTCAGATTTTGGTTACAGCTTAAATCTCTAAGTTGGCCTCACATCAGGTTGGGAAGAGTTGGAAGGGGGTGAGATGCCTGGGCCTCTCTGTGCACTCTTTACGAGGTCTTTCCCTATGTCCTCTATAGTAGCATAGTCAGACTTCTTATATGGTGCATTCAAGCTCCCAGAAGCTCAAAAGTGGAAGTGGCCAGATGTCTTAATTACTAGGCCTAGAACTGGCACAAGGTCACTTTCACCACACCCTTTTGGTTAAAGCTAGTCAAAGGGTGAACCAAGATTCAATGTGGGAGGAAATAATACAAGTGGATGAATACTGAAGGGGGCACCTTCTGTACAGAGATAAAAATGAGAAAAATATAAATTGCAATTAAAAGTTTATATACTTTAATTTTAGAAAAGAAGGAGGATCTTAAGAGAAATTTGCTTTGAAATTTAGAGCTCATTTTATGTTGAGTGTTTAAGAAATGACTTGACAGGGAAATGTAGACAATAGGATCATTGAGCAAAACTGCACTTTCACATTGTTCTTACAGAAATGCCAGAAAATACTTCCGTCATGACTGGAATTCTTAACAACAACAAAAAAGTTCTTCAGCATCTGGAGAAGTTAAGAAATTGAAGAAAAAAGTAAGTGTATATTCAAAAATTTGCTTCTTCTTGGAAAATCAGAAAAGAACTTTCTTCTTCACATTGTAGTTTCAGTATAGATCTATCCTTGCTGAACTTTTTTCTTTTTTTTTTTTGCTGAACTTTTTGAACAGTTGAATCCTTAGTTCTGTGAATGCTTATTTACTTGTTTTCTAGTACATATATAAGAATAATACATATTATATCACTATATTTCCCTGTGCTTATCTATAGATGTGTACATCTATATGTGTGTATATATATAAAGATTAACACCTGAAATTTTGTTTTAAAATTCAATGGGATTACCCGTTTCTTAACCTTATTGTTAAATAACTTGTTTTTTCAACATGTTAATTGCTCTATATAATCATATAAAAAAAACTATATTTTCTAAAGGTTGTTCTTTAATCTGATTTCTAATTTTATTGACCTTCACAAAATTGCCAAGCTGAAAAGTTGGCTTGTCACCTTGTGGATAAAAAAATAGAATTTTTGCTAAAAGCAGAATTGACATCTTCTTATACCTTGAATTCAGATTCTCAGTTCTAGTTATCAACCTCATGTAAGAGATTGAATGTGTTTGTCAGATCATTTTTTTGGTGGAATATATTTCTTGACATCTGCTTTCTTAGGTAATTGAAATATTATGATGAAAGAAAGCCCTCAAATAGGAATCACGGGCTCATGAAGGTTGGGATGAGGGTGGAAGTTTGAAGAAGCTAGAGAAATCTGGGAATCCTAGCACAGAACAGTGGGGCAAGTGGCCCAGATTGGTTGTTATTGTCAAGAAGTAGGAAACCTGTCAACACTATCATTCTCTGCCATAGCATGCAACCTCTCTCCTGCAGCTTCTTCCGTAATCATCAGTCCCCTTGCTCTTATTCAGAAAGAGAGACTAAAAGAATTTGAAATGTTTGTCCAGTTTCAATGACAAAAGCCACTCTGAGTGTTCCAGTGTTTTGAGCACTGTTCAATATTTTCATTGTGTTAATCATGCATTACCTATGGAGAGGTTATTCTTTTTATCTTTTAGAATAAAAGATATTCAAGTAATTACTCAGAGGACTAGAGCTTCCTGTGGTGCAATGAGAGATTTAGCTGTGTAATTTACAATACTCAAAACAAATGAGCCAATTTACATTGCCAAAGTAGGAAATAGTAGAATGCAGAACTTAGATTGTTTTATTCCTCTTTCCAACTTATTACGATAGAAAACTCGGTCTTACAGGCTATGATTAGCTCAAAATATTCTGAAGGAGTACTCATCAAACTACCCAGATCGGCATTTAGCTTTGGGGCAAACAATCTTATAGACTGTTAAATAAGCAGTATTTACAAAAGTGTTGATGTTTTATCATTTTGGAGTTACTGTCCAAATGGATCATGTACTAAAGTATTTATAATAAAAGAATCTAAAAATGATTGTTAAAAGTCTTAAATTTGATGACAAAATGATTTTAGCTCTTAGTCATTTTTAAAATTATTTTGTTCAACTCATATTTTTGTTCATTGGTTTAATTCAGTCAAGATAACAGCCTTAGAAGAGATTTAGAAAATAATCAATTAGTTTATAGCATCAAACAAGAATGGACAGGTTAAAATCTTTACATGGAGAATAAAAATAAAAGATTAGAATCTTTTCTACATTCTGTTTATGTGCAATTAAGTAGCCCAATCAAAAGCAGCTTTTATAAATTGAAATCCCTTAGAAGAAACTTTAAAATGAGGAGGGGAAGGGGTTTTTATTGTTACTGGCAAAATTATTTTTTAAAATAAAACTTTGAAAAACTTGAGCAATAAATGCCATTTCACTGATTAGAAAAGGAAGAAACAGAACTCACTGAATATCTCAGTACATATTAATACATGTATTGATATATTAATTAGCATATTAATAAAATTTTAATTGTAATAATCAAAATTAACAATTCCGTGCAGTATTTCTTTACCCATTTTCCAGACGGCTACTATAAGGAACAAGGGGAGTTTACCAAGTTAACTCAAGTAATAAGAAATAGAATTAGATTCTGAATTATGTTCTCTCTGACTGATAAAATATGACCTTACTAATCCATCACTTGGAGATTTCTCTGGAGTTGTATATTATTTCCCTATAGCTCCCTTTGTCCTCAAGAAATCTTCAAGTGTTTTGACTTTTAAAAATAATTCATTTTGGCCTGGAAATAATTTTCAGACAACGAACTTTTTGCTAACATGGATGTTATTAACAAAGGACAATAAATCAGAATGTAGTTAATAGTCATAGTAACTGAATGTCACACCAAACTTATCCAGCAAATCTTATCTAATCTTCCCACCAATGATCTATTTTCTAAATACTTAGTGAAGTTGGAGAGTTTTTAAAAAGCATTTAATATACATTGTGATGTGAAATAGTTTATATACTAAAAAGATGTTAAAAAAGTAATTAACCCCACTGTATCTAAAAGCATTGCATCAACCTATTAAAGTCAAATGACCTGTCTTTTCCTTCTCTTATTGTTAATACCTTTCCTGCCAACTCCATCTCCCAACATTCAGAAGTATTCACATACTGAATATACTGTGTTTGTGTTCTTAAGCAATATTTGTATAGATTTGCATATTTAAGAATGTATATAAATATATGTACTATTCAAAATTATGTTTGCAACCTATATCCATGTTAATTTATTTCATGCTTTTTTTCTATTGCTTTCACTGCTATGTAGTATTCTACTGTATGGCCATATCAAATACCATGTTATCCACCCTCCTGGTATGAAAATTTAGGATGCTTCTTTTTTTATTATTACAACCAGTGCTACCATGTACAGTCTCAAATATGTCTCCTGGGGCATATTTGCAAATTATTCCTTTAGCCTGTAATCATATGAGCACCATGAGTACATTCTTGTTTACCAGATATTGGCAAAGAGTTGTCAAAAGTGTTTGTGCCAATTTACTTCCCCACTAGCTTTAATTGTGATTACTCATCTAAAATTTAATAGTATCAAATTTTAATATTTTTATGAATCTGAAAAATATGAAATTTCATATTTTTGTTTTATTTTGCATTTCCTTGATACTAGTAAAGCTAAGGAACTTTTCATATGGTTGCTAGACATTAGGGTATACTCTTGTGTTGATTAAGTTTACATTGGGCATTATTTTATTGAATTATTTTTCTTTTCATTATTGATTTCCTGGAGTTCTTCATATGCTTTACATTCATCTTCCAATTACATGCTTTAGAATATTATTTTTCCCATCCAACAGCTTGTCATTTTACTTTTTATATTGAAGATTTTGCTCCATCTGAGATTGTGTGTAATGTAGTCATCCCACCTTATAATATATATGTGTATCCATATGTATATCAATAGATATAATTACATAGTTATGAATAACAAATAGTGCTAGCATAATTTATTGAATGATTTGCCATTACTGGTTGCTGTGTAATTCAACCTCTGATATACAAGTAAATTTTTATAATCTATATGAACTTTTCACATTTCCATATTTGCATGGGTCTCATTCTGGGCATTCTTTTTTGTTTCATTGATCTGTTTGTCTCTATTACTACAACACTATCATAATTTCTACAGTGTTGTAATAAGTCCTGATATCTGGTAGCTTATGCTAGTTTTGGTTTTCAAAGTTCTATTGGATCCTCTTAACTATTAGTCCTTCCTTTGTATTTTTAATTAATTTGATAATTTCCATTAAAAAAAACTAAATTGTATTGTAATTTAACTGAATTTGGAGGCACTTTCGTCTTTATAATATTGTGTATTTCTGTTGATGAACATGGCATATATTGTGTCATTAGAATCTATTTTGTTGTCTTTCAATAAAACTGAGTACTTCATAAAGTTCTTATTCACTTTTTTTCTGAATTTCTTCTTTGGTACCTTATAGTATTTGTTGACATTTATATAATATTATTTTAAAATTACATTTTGAATGTCTGTTGCTGTGTGTGAATACAATTGTCTTTTTACATTAAAGGAGAAATATTGCCAAACTTGCTTTTTTCTTTAAGTAATTGAATTCTTTAATTCTATTGAATTCCCTTTATTCCAAAAAGATTTTTCCGTGAAGAATGGCAATTATTTCTTTCTGTTCAATACTTACAAATTTATTTCTTTTTCTTGTATTATTGAGTTGAAAAGACCTGCACCACAATGATGAAAAGAGAAATACAAAGGAAGAATTTTTCTTTTCCTGCTGATTTTCAGAGAATGATTTTAACATTCAATAGTGTGATGATAGAACTGCATGTTTCACGATGGAGTAGATTTGTTATAGCTATCCTTTGTCAAGGTGAGAAAGTTGTTGGAGGTTTTTGTTTGTTATTGGTTTTAATATAAGTGGATTTTGAATGTTATTAATTTAAAAATCTGTAATGTACATATATTTTTCTCTAATCTGTTTATGTGAAGAATTACATGAATATATTTATCATGTTAGAGCATTCTTATATTATTGATATAAATCTTTTGGTAATAATACATTTTTCTTAATATACATTGCTGGATTCAGTTACTAACAATTTATTTAAAATTTTTATGTCTATATTCATAAGTGAGATTGATTTACAAATATTCTTCCTCTTATTGTCCTTACCTAATGTTATTGTCAACCTGAAACTATGCTATAGAACTTCTTTGGTAAAATGATTTAGATCTTATATATTTTATGTGCACATCTAAGTAGATTTTAAATTATGGATTTAATTACTTTGATGATTATATTCATATTTCTTATTTTACCTTAAATTTTCAAATTATATATTTAAAAGTGCCTATTCTGTCAAAGTTTCAAATGCATATCAAAAAGTTGTTTATATATATATATATCTTAAATTTATCTATGTGGCAGTGTTTCTTTATTTTATTTTTTCCCATTATCACTCCACAGAGACTTGTAAAAAACACTTTTGTATAATTGGCCTCTCATAAAATTTTAATATCATAGATATACAATATATCTATGTACTGTGTGTATATATTATATGTGCTTTATACATAAAAAGAGTAATATTTTGGTGGTTACCAAGAACCAATTTTTGCTCCCTATATGGGCATTATGGCCCCAGTTGAGAATATAGTATCTGTATTATGGCCTCTTTATTCACGATATTGTTTATTTGTCTTCTTTTATCTTCCCTTGAATAATACTTTTAAGGTTGTTCTATTTATTGGCCTTTATATAGAACAAATTGTAGGCTATTTTGGTCATAGTGTACCTTTTTCTAATTTCATTAATTTCTGCTTTTAGATGTTAGTTTCTTCCTTCTACTTTCACTGATTTTACATACTTGTTTTCTCTTTTTATAACTTCTTAAACTCTTGGAATTTTTATTTTAAGCCTTTTTTTCTCTTTTTGCAATACAAAATTTAAATTTAGTTATATCCTGTAATCTTTTAAGTAAAATTTTCATTATAGCTAAGAAGCGTGATAAAATATTACATATATTATCTCATTTTTTCCACACAACAGTGCATGTAGATCAATAGGGTTTTTTTTTTTTTTTTCCTTCCTTATTTACAGGAAACAAAGAAAAGTAAAATAACTTGGTCAAAGTCACACAGCTAATGATTCCTGGAGGCAAGATTCAAACCCAGGCCACTAGATTCCTAAATCTAAGTTCTCAGCCATTTATATTATACTGCGTTTTCTATTTTCATTAGGATTTTTACATTGAATTATAAGTTTTTTAGAATTCTTGTCCCGGGCCAGGCATGGTGGCTTATACCTATAATCCCAGCACTTTGGAAGGCCAAGGTGGGAGGATTGTTTGAGGCCAGGAGTTTGAGACCAGCCTGGGCAACAGTGAGACTCCATCTGTACAATTTTTTTTTAATTAGCAGGGCATAGTGATACATGCCTGTAGTCCCAGCTACTCAGGAAGACATAGATATTAATATATACCTATTTACCTATATATAGATAGGTTATATATCTACATCTGTCTAAATTAATTTATGTATCTACCATAGGAATCTTTCTGTATCTGTCTGTATACACATACACATGCATTCTGCATTCTGTTGGCTATATACATTTAAATAAATAAATATATATATATAGAGAGAAAGATCGTGTACGCATGCATGTGAAGAGAATATATGTACACATACACATGCACACATACACAGCCATTCTCTTGGTTCTGTGTTTCTGGAGAACTCTGATTAATATAGATTTTTTTTCTTAAACTTGTCTTGGCCTGAAATATTTTTTTAAAAAAGAATATTGTATTTTTTATTTATTCATTTCTTTCATTTATTTACTCATTAAAACATATTTTATAACCAATATTTGATTATTTCATTATTGACATTCTTGAGTCTAAATTTATTGTTTTTAGGTTTTTGTTTATTTTTTATTTATTCACTCTCATCTCATTGTGCCATGTTTACTAATGGGTTTTTTAAGTTTAGACTGAGAGCTTAAGTTTTATGGAAAACCTATGAGGTCTGGCTTGAGAGAAATCCCTCTAAAATGGACATTAATTGGCCCAGGAACTATCTTTATGAGAACATTTTAATTTTTTCCTTCACTTGGGTTTCTTATACCCTGCAGATAGAATAAATTTGAACCTCAAACCAACATACGAAAAGCTTGATGCTATAATATTTAGACTTTAATTTCCAACCAACCTCAGACCAAGACAGGCATACTCTTTTTATAATCTTTTCCCAATGGGAAGTGTCTATATTTTTTTCTGTTTTACACATTCACTAAAAGTGGAGACTTTTGTTGCTCCCAATTTTATTTAACAATCTCAATTCTAAAGTCAATCTTGAGTAGTTAGAGCCACTCCATCATCAAAGTGAGCCTTTAATATCCACTCCTCCTTGTTTAGATTGGCCAATGCCCTCAGGACTACCAGACCTTCAAATTTCCTCTCTGATCACTTGAGCCCAGGAGTTTTAGGCTGAGCTGTGAAGACACCACTTCTTCACTCTGGTGGGGGAAACAGAGCAAGACTCTGTCTCCAAAAAAAAAAATTCCCCTCCGGTTTTTAGCTTGTTCACCATTTATCATCTCTGGGTGATTTCTTTTATGTTTTTAAAATTTCAGGTATACTGAGAAGCTTATGCTTTTTATTCCCACCTATTCAATTTTGTGTCTAGTATTTTGCTAGGATAACTGTTAAGATCTTGAAAGATTTTGCCATGTAAAATTTTCTTATTAAAATGCAAGTCCCTCAGAAAGTATAAATATCTTATGTCTTAATTATCTTAAACCATATTAAGCCACTTGTTAACAAAAGACTATAAAATATTCTCTTGGGAATGTTATGGAGAATGGCAGAGGCAATGCATATGTTATGCACAATCTTATAGTCACACGTACAAAATTTATACACTGGCTAGAATATTGATGAAGTCACACTATCATGTGTTCGCATACACTATATAAGAACACATCTATTGAATTGTAATCATCTGTGATGGAGATAAAGGAAGCATTTTTCGATGCACTCAATTACGTTTTAAAGCAAATCTTTAGAAAGCAAATTAAACTATCTTTGGGGATAAATCATCTGGAATATACATCAAGGAAAAATAAAGAACAGATTACTTGTGTATATACTTGATTTCTTCCAAGCTAGAAACAGAGTATCTCCAAACGAGAATGCAAATAGGAACAGAAAGACCTCTGATCATCTTGAGTCATCTTCATCTCTTCTTAGCATGTGAAGATTTTTCTTTGATGATTTAGCAAGGTTGTGGGCATTTTAATTCTGTTTCTATACTTGTCCTACTATATGCACACTCTTTTGCATAGAAAGTGCTACCTATTTCACAGGAGATGTGAATAAATGTTATGGTAATATCTATATTAACATGATTCTGGCATGACCTTTCTGAATCATTTATTCTGAATTGAATTATTCTGATCATGCCGATGAGCAAAGTAACTGAGAAGTGGGAATTGAATTAAGTTCAGGTTTCCAACCATAAAATCTCTCTGAAGGTATTTAACAATTCATGTTCATATTGAGACATCTGGGAGGATGAAATGTAATTAGTTTAAGCAAGAAATTTAAAACTTCACTATCATTTATATTCCTTAATGAAATGAGTTAAGTACACACCATTGCAAGCTGTTTCAAATATTGTTCTGCTTAGTTCCTTCTCTGTTTCAGCAGAATAGGTGAGAAGCCATGCTTTGCTTTTAGCAGAATAAGTAGACATGTAAAGTAATCCAAGCTGCAAAACAAAACAGAACAAAAAGAGATCTCAGAAGCATTACTGAAAATCTGAAGAACAAGGGAAAAATTGTTTTCCTCTATATTCCAGGAAGAATAAGAACAAACGCCCTTTTCTGATAAAGTTACCAAAAATCTAGAACTTCATCTTGAGTACAAAGCAATATTTTAAAAATTTTGTACATATAGGTATTACGAGAATAATATTAAATTTCTCTTGAGTGTTTTTCAGATTTTTTAAAAAAAATGTAGCACAGTATCACACTAATACAATGACCAAATATGAAGAAATGTAATATATTAAAAGACATTAGTACACATGTACACACAACTCACAAATTAACCAAAAACAAAACAAATAAGAACTACTCTGTTGAAAGGAGGAGATAGAAAATTGTGAAGGGTGAATGCAGTCTTCTTCCTGTTTATCTAATCTCCATCTTCTATTATCTTTTAATTAGTATTAACAGTATTAAATATATTAGTATTAAAATATAGATCCTACCCCAATGAGACTTAGAGCCCAGGAATTTGTCATCAAAAATTACTAGCCTGATTCGCACCACACAAACTGTAAAAAAGGTGATTGTGTCCACTTATTTTGTCCCACATTTGCTATCAAACATTTCTTTTACCCTGTACTGAGGAGTATAAAGTGATATTCAATTGTTGTGTTAATTTGTATTATCTTAATTATCAGTAATAGAAACCAGTTTATTATACGTTTATTGGCTATTTTTCTTTCTGTGAATTCCTTGTTCATATGCCCACTTGTTATTATGTTATCTTTTTTATTATTGATTTATGGGAACTCTGTGTGTATTGTTGACATTATCCTTTTATTTTATGTATTGAATATAGTTTGTTACATATATATGTGTGAATGCATGTGTGTGTATATACATAATAATCAATTTCTTAATTTAAAATTGAATTGTCCTCTGTGTTACATATATTTAAAAAATGAGACTTAATTATTTTTTTCATTTTACCCTTAATGGTTTTATTATTTGTAATGAAGTCCTCCCTTTTCTACCTCTAAATCATAAACACATTTTCAAGTACCTTCTGCTAATATTCTATAGATCTAAAAAAAATGTATATATTTATCTCATCAGCAATTTGTGAATTTGTTGAGATGTAGGGAAGTAACATTTTTCTTCAAGTGAACAGGCAAAAGTAAATAAATGTTTCATGAGAACATTCTTTCAA
This sequence comes from Mirza zaza, assembly GCA_008750895.1. Lineage (NCBI taxonomy): Eukaryota > Metazoa > Chordata > Mammalia > Primates > Cheirogaleidae > Mirza > Mirza zaza. Next base: position 37,305 of record VSMD01134125.1, on the reverse strand, counting down.
TCTAAGAAAGTCTTTTTCAATGGAAGGTGGCTTTATTTATCAGGTAAACATAATATGGAAAGGTAAACATTTGTCTTTTATTTGGAAATACTTTTCATAATTGTGGATTATATAAATTGTATATAAAATGCTGAATTTTAGTTGAGTACATGTTGAGTATAAACCTATATCATATTCAATTGTCTCCTAATTTTATTACGCAGTCTTAGGTAAAGTTTACAGAACATTAGGGCTTAGATTGTGAGAAATGATTCAGCTACACTCAGTAGTGTGACAACACAAGGAGTTTGTATTGATTTGTAATGACTATATATTTCATAATAACACTGTAGAATGTACATGCTGATGTATTACATATGACTGAGGGAAAACCTGGGGCTTTTAGCCTAAAGAGGAGAAATCTTAGAGAGTTCATGGAAGCTGTCTTTAAATATTTGAAGTAATGTCACATGTAAAGATAACAGAAAGAAACAAAAAACATTTAATGAAATGGAAAGCTATATAATAGGGAAACTGACTAAGAATTGAATAGGTGGTCATGTGGGGATTACTGGAACCCTAACAGGAGCTGGAGTGGCCGTATTTCAAATTATACAAAACAGACTGGGATCAGACACTTGGTAGAAGATTGGACTAACATGTCTTTCACTTTTAAGATACTATTTTTTAATTTGGTAACAATTCACTTGAAACTTTCATAGCTTCATTAAAATTAAACAATGGGAATATGAGAGGAGAAATTTTATAGTGAAATGTGTATAAAGTGAAGGTTGGGAAACAATAAGGGTAGTGTTTTGTAATTTCTGTAAGTTGCCATAAACATAGTTCCTAATTTAGACCAGTGAGGGAAAGTAAGTAGTAGGTATAAAGTCCAGAAGGCTAAAGGCAGTAAGAAGGCAGGGAAAGAAGGTTGACATTTCTGGAATCTAAAATATTCTGGGTACTCAAAACTCCTATAACATTTGTTTGCTGTTGATCCATATGTTGGATTCTCAGCACATTACAAGACATCAAATTCACTCACATTTATGTGTAATTTTGATCACTTTGATCCTTGCTTGCAAATATTCTTAAATTTCTCTCAGCACAAATATAGATACTTTAAGCAAACCCTTCTGAAGCAAACATGCTTTGGGCGGCATCATATTAATTGTCTTTTAAAACTTATAGGCAAACAGAACACAAGTGTGAGTTTTTTTCCTAGGAAGTTTGGACAATTTTCAGGGGAATTTGGAATTGAAATTTGACAGAAGTGGAAGCTCTGAGGAAGTGTATTAATTCACCTGAAATAGTGTATCTTGTGATAATTTTATGACCCTGATATATGAATTTGCAGGACATTGCATCATTGTTATGGGAGTTAATAAAGTTTAGTTAATAATTGATGGAGCACATCAATTATTTGCATTTATAACATGAAAGGGGTAGGAGCAAAATTAGGTAATTAAAATGGCATAGGGTTAAGTAAAGGACAAGAAAACCCAAACTAACCAAAGAATTTAGGCAAAGTGGGTGCACATGGGCAAGGGGAGGGGGATTAGAAGGGGCAACAAAATTCTTGTGACAAATCTTTATGGTTAATATTTTCACTGAAATTTCCTTATGATGAAACAGAAAAACAGGTCACTCACTCACCAGGAAGACAAAACAGTTCTCTTAATTTCCTGTATTTTCTCTTCTCACATAACTCAGTCAGCCTGACATAGGACACAGAAAAACCTAGAGAAATATGCAGTAAGAAAAACTGTTTAAGTTCTTCATTAAGTGTCTCTAAAGGTCAAATAATAACATGGAGAATTTTGACATTTTTGTAAATGACTGTGTAGTAGGAGGTACTCAAAAAACAAAACAAAACAACCACTTAGCCTTGGTTAAAAGGAAAAGTAATGAATCCTTACCACACCTATTTCCTGAATGGTATCTACTTGAAATATTCCTCCCTCCCCAGCTTCCTTCCTCCTCTCTCCCTTTCTTCTTTCCATACTATTATTTCTTCACATAATATCCTCTCGCTGATTTACTCTAATATGAAATATACTTAAACTATAAAATATAAAGAAATACTAAAATATAAATTCTGGACTTCGATTGAAACTATGAGTGGGCCCTTTCTCCAGAAGAAATGTTGTGGTTTTCTCCCTTAACGCCCCTTGGTGGTTAGGACATTAGGGTCATTGAAAAACAATGTGCTGAATGATGAAATAATCTCTGAGTATATCTTTTAACTAAACGCCCAGAATGGTACTCTTAGTACTGAATGCTTTAATTGCCTGCTTTCTCCCTCTGGAGCCCAGAATAAAGATGTTCATCTTACTTTCCACACATTGTTAGTTAGCATGGTTTGGCATTTTCCTAATAAAGCCACTCTGTTTCTACCCTTTCATCATTGCTTTCTGGTAGGTTCTCCAGACATTCTACCCTAATTACTGTAGCATAGAAATTTCACCTCCAACCCCATATAAATTTTACTGAGCAATCAGCAATTTGCTGAGAGGAACAATGACCATCTTCTATTTCCCAGACTTCTATGTACCCAGACTTCTCTTAAATCAATTCAGTTTTATGTTTGGTCATTGTGGGCTGATGGTAGGGTTACTATTTCCAATTCTCAGAGAGCAATTGATAGCAGTAGGTAGAAATGGCTCCTATGAAGAAATAATTATCATGTCTGTTAACCTGTGGAGCAGAACTCAGTGAGAAGCCAGGTGAGAAAATGTCATGCAGGATGAGATGTCATCTCTCAATTATATTAACATTGTTTTTCCTTATTTCTGTTTTAATCTCATTGAAATGGAAAAAAATGCCTGGAGAAATGGAAGTATCTGTTCACTGACAGAACTGCCTACAAGTTAAGACACTGCTTTTTAAATATTATCCATCCATCTTTCCCTCACTAAATGGGTAGCAAGGAGTTCTTAAGATTCCTTTTTGAACCCCAAATGGCAGTATTCACACTAAATGAATCTCAGTGAAATAATTATTTTTGCTTGTTTTTGAGGGAAGATTTATAATTCATATTGTCCTCAATAAGTAGAAGCAGGAGTGGAGAATAGATAGATGTTTGAGTCTGACAGGTGGTACAGTTATGTGTCAGAAGAGAAATCAGAAGTGCATACCCTGAAGAGGAGGAAAGAATAGCTATTTTCAAAAGGAAGTGAGAGATACAGGGGGTAGCGTTTGCTTAAACACTGACAAAAGTTCAGCAATTAATATCTGCAGAGTGGGGGGTGGGATGATGAGTACCATAACATGCAATCAATATTCCCTTCAGAACATATGTTTGAGGAGAATGGAATGAATTAGAAATTGGTGATCATTTAGTGTCCTTGAGAAGTTTTACATGCAACATCACATTTGCTTTTCAGAACAACTCTTGCAAATGCATTATTTGCATTTCATAAACTTAATATTAGAAAGATTAAGTCTTATCTCCCAAGTCACATAGCCAGAAGGTGGAGGGGTGAAATTTGTTGGGCTCTGAACCCTTCATTCTGTCTACGATAGCATGCCGTCTCAAACTAAGAAGCAATTAAGTATAGGGACAAAAATATATTTAAATGTTGCTATACAAATTCTTTAAGCAGAGAGTTATAATCTGTGTTAAGTTGTATATTCATTCATTTAACATATATGTATCAGGAGTCCAATGAGCCTGGGGTATAATAATAAAAAGTAGACAAAATAAGGCTTTTAAGAAACTCACACAGTATAGAAGAAAACATGGCAGTGAACAAGTGCTTATTAGTGTGATAAATGTTCTAAGACAACATTTCTAGAAGCTATAGAAGTGCATAATGGCCCACGTAGACTAACTTACAGGCTTCTATAACATGAGAGCAGGAGGCTGAGATTAACAACAAATCACCTATAGGAATATGTGAATAATTCAGAAGATGGTGATAAGGAAGGCTCTCATCTAATAGATCTTAAGAAAATGAGAAAAAACCCAATTCAAACTGACTTAGGCAAAAAGGAAATTAATTGACTAATCATGGTGAACATTTTAAGGTTATTCATGTTCCAGGCATGGATTGATTCAGGGCCCAAAATATGTCACAAGGATTTATCTCTAAGTACTACTTCCTTTGTGTTGGTTTCATTCTGACCCTAGGCAGTTTGAAGGTCACATTATCATCTCACACATTGAGTAGGAAAGAGATTAAAACATTTGCCAAGAATGACATAGTTAAAATATTAGTAGAAGTTTATCAGAGGAGACCTGAAACCAAAGTCTCACAGCTGATTCTTATTTGCTATGAGTATTCTGTATTGGATCATTAGACAATATATGATCAATCACTGTGTTTAGAGTTAGAAAATATCAATTGGCTCACTCTATTAGTTAAAAGTAGTGAATAGATTGATCCAGAGACCAGTTGGTCTACATCTAACACTGGAGAGTTAATAGATACTGAGTGGCAAGAAAAAAAATATCCAAATCAGAATTAATATTTAGGTTGGGTGCAGTGGCTCATGACCATATCCCAGCACTTTGGGAGGCCAACATGGAAGGATTACTTGAGGCCAGGAGTTGGAGACAAGCCTGGGCACCATAGAGATACCATGTCTATACCCACTCCCCCCAAATTAATAAATATTTAGATTAGCATGTCACATTAATTATAACTAAATATTTAGAGAAAAATTGAAGGTAAGCCATGATAATCAGATCTAAAAATAAGTTAAAGATATGTATGTTCTTGCCATCAAAGATCTTAATTCTAATAAAGTGGCCACAATAATAGGTACACAAATAAAAACTATATAAGGCAGGATAATTCATATATTAACTGAACATGTAGATTAGAATTGTTAGTTGTTTTTTTTTTTTTTTTCCCGGAAGTCATCCCAAAGCAACAAGGGAAGAGAAAATAAAAAGAGAAAACCTCATTTTTAAGTAGACCTTGGAGGAATAAATAATCTGCAGATTCCAAAATGTCATTAATGTTTGTCAAAAGTGATGGTAAGTTAGAAACCATATAGAAGGAGGTAAAGAAAAATGCATGGAGCTCAGCAAAAAGGCCAAATAGTGACCTCTTAGAAAACACCAGAAAATTATACTTCCTTAAAATATTAGTTTTGTTTTTGTTTTTGTTTTTGATTGTCCTGTTTTTGCTAAATAACAGATTGCCACAAATTTAACAGGTTAAAGCAACTTGCATTTTTATTATCTCACAGGAGTCTGAACAGAGCTAACCTGGGTCTTCTGCTCAGGGTACCACAAGGTTGTAGTCAAATTATCAGCCAGGCTGCATTCTGATCTGGAGATGGTGGGGAAGGAATCTCCTTTCAAGCTCATTCAGATTGTTGGTGCTATCCATATATTGTGGGGCATGACTCAAGCCGAAAGAGTTATGTTTTGCCGGTTGTTGACTTGAGGCTACCTTCAAGTCCTGGAGGCTGCCATCAATTCCTAGAGGCTACTTAAGATTTACAGAGGCTGCCCATTTTCCTATCATTTAGACTTCATATCTTCCTCAAGATATTTTATCCAACAAAAGAATCTCTCTAGCATGCTAAGACCAAGTCTTATATAACACAACATAATCATGGGAGTGAGCATCACCTTTGTCATAGTCCATTGAATTGCTTAGAAGCAAGTCACAGGTCTTACCCATTCTCAGAGGCATTACATTCAGACAGAATACCACGAGTCAGGAAATCATTGTAAGGCATCTTAATTTCTGTCTACCACCCTAATGTATCTCAGTACCATACCCTGAAGTAATACGATTAATATATTTTTTGTTTGCAGCCACAGGTATGGGGGCTACAGTGAACAAAAACATACTAGTCCTGTTATGGCTTAGAGAAACAGAAAAATTAAATATCACTAAAGAGATTTGCAGACAATTTAAGAATGCATTTAGTTCTTATAGTAGCATAAAAGAAAGCTTGAGTTGTGAAAGCTCTCTAGCCTGCAAGACTACCTTAACAGTTCCCCACAACCCCAACAAAGGAACATTATACAAATAGATATTTCAGGAAAATCTAAATCAAAGTTTAGTGTTTAAAGCATTACTTACTGAATATCAATATGCTCTTTTATGTTTCCCACTCTAACCTGCAGTTGGGTTGGGGCCATGTGACTTATTCTGCTCAGTTGGCTGTAAGTGAAACTGACATATGTCATATCAGACTAAGATACTTATAAGCTAGAATGTCTTTTTGAAAACCATTGGAATTAAGTTATATGTTGAGAAAAAGAAAATCTGAATCTTTGAGTCACTGTAAATATATTCAAGGAAAATAATGGAAAGAAATTACTTCTCAAATGGTGGACTCAGGAGCTGTAGAGGGCAATGAACCAAGATGCTTCTTGTAGAGAGCAGAAACACGCCTAAAACTTAAACAATGTAGCAAAACAAATATTTGAAGATATAATTCCAAAAAAACTTTTCCCAAATAAAAGAATAAGCAATGGATAAGAAAATGACTCAATTTGATCGAAACTAAGACATGGCATAGTTTAGTTATTAGATTTCATAGAAGAGAAACAATATTTAGGCAGCCTGTCAAAATATCATGTCATTTATTTGGGAGCAAATGCAGTCTGGTTTCATTTATTGATAATGACTTTCTGTGCTAAAACATCACCTAAAATATCCTCACAAATAAAAAGTATGTCCCCAAAATGTTATATTCTTCCAAACTTCATGTTAATATCAAATAATTTTAGACACTCAAGAACTCAAATTGTTCCCATGGGCCTTTTTCAAAGAAACTACTAATGGACATCAGTAAAATCAAGAGATGACTGGGGAATTAAAATACTGGGGAAGCAGTGAATATATTTAACAGTAGAACTGAAAGATGAAAAATGTGGATTACAGCTATATCATAGAATTAAAGCATTATGTTTCTGACAAGCTAGAACTTAAACAACTTACAAAAATTGGAAAGGAATTTCAGAAAGTATGGGTAATTATATTTCTTGATTGTCTCATGTATAATATCTTCATGACATCCTATTTGCTATATCTTCATAATATATCTGGAATCTGACAACCCATCTGTCACTGCCACCTGCTTAAGCTGCCATCACCTCTGGATGGGATGCTGCAGGAGCAGCATCTGGTCTTTCTGCTTTCACCCCTTTTCTATATGACCCAGTCTTAATAGTAACTACAAGAATCCTTTTAAAATATATGTTAGATTGTGTCCTCCTTTTGTTCCACTTACTCATGATAATTCATTTCATCCAAGTTGTCTGCCAGGTCCTATGCATTCTGGCTTCTCATCACCTCTCCGATAACTTCTCCTCGTTCTTCCCCTCTCCAGTTCTGCTCTAGCCACACTGAACTCCTTGGTATTCCTCCACAATGCTAGCTATTTTCCCACCTACAGAATTTTGTATTAGTTGCCCCTTCTTCCTGGAATTCACTTCCCCCAAATATCTATTTGGCCCACTTCCTCATCTTCTTCAAGTTTTTGCCTCCGAACTAAATATTACTTAATAAAAAACTGATTGAACAAATTATGGTACATTAACACAATAGAATACTATGCAACTGGACAAAATAGTGTGTTATTTATTCTCTAGGCACTGCTTTGGAAAGCTTTCCAAATATCTTGTTAAATTTAAAAGGCAAGGTATAGAGCAGTGTGTGCAGACATCTGGCACTTGTGTAATAGGGGAAACTAAGCCAAACACATGTTCACATTGCTTATGTATATGTAAGGAAACTCTGGAAGGATACAGAAAAAATTAATTGGTGTTTATAGAATAGAGGGAGTAGGAAAAGGAAAAGAAGGAAACAAAAGTGAGAAGGACATATTTTTCTTCATACTTAAAAAAAAATTGAACTGTGTTAGAGATGACCTATATAAAGCATTACACAAACAGAATTTAATATTATTTCCAGTTATTTTTTAATTTCAGAAATGAAGTACTGATACTTGCTATAACATGGACGAACCTTGAAAACATTATGCTAAGTGAAAGAAGCCAGACAAAAGGCCACCCACAGTTTTTTATTTATATGAAATGTCCAGAACAGGCAAATCCATTGAGACAAAGCAGATTAGTGATTTCCAAAGGCTAGTGGTGATGGGGGCTTTGGAGACAGCTAAAGGATATAAGTTTTCTTTTGGGGTGATAAAATGTTCTAAAATTAGATTGTGATGGCTGCGCATCTCTGTAAATCATAACAAAAAACATTGAATTATATATGTTAAATGGGAGAATTATATGATATGTGAATTATATTTCAATAAAGCTCTTACCAAAAAAAAATATTTCCAGATAGTATATAAAATTAGAAAAGAGGGACATCTAAAAGGACTGACTTCTTATTCACAATCTAAAGAGTTATATAAGTGTACAAGTTTTCCTCAGAACTTAGAAATTTGTTAAACTTTTGAAATTAGATTGCAGAAAATCAATATGTAAATGGATGAAGTCAGCCATATGGAAAAACACCCACCTAAGTAATTATTTCTTAGAAATGGGTGGTCCCAATCAAGAGATGAGAGTGTAGTTTCAAAATATGACTACATTAGCATGTTTAAATTGTGACTAAGACAATGCTATTAATAAATTAAAAGGAAAAAGATATCCACTGAAGTTAGATGGTTGATTAGAAATATAGAAATGCTAGAGTCAAAAAGAGAAGCTAGCAGTTTGTTCCTCAAGGTCTCATGGTGGGAGTCCTCTAGACAATGGTCATTAGCACTGTGGTCAGCTTAGCATACTTACCTACTGTGAAGAGGGATGCAAAAAAGTATTAATGCCTGAAATTATGTAACTCCATCATACTACTTTAATTATAAACAACTTTAGAATTATAATCACATTAAGCTTTCTGAGAGTAAGTAAAAGTGTTAGGGCCATTTGAACATTTCATTCTACTTGATAATTATATTTTTCAATGAGAATTAGTACATATATATTTTGTTCTTTTGAAATGTTGCTTAATGTGAATCCATATCCCTGACCTAGGTCATCATAAGGTTATAGACAAATGCTACAAACCTATGAGACTAGACTAGATTCAGAATTGATAGCACATCACCAATATATTGTCAGAGGCATTTTCAGGATGAACAGGCAGCACATTCTTAGGTCACTTTGTATTATTACACTCCTCCTACTATAATGATAAAGATAAATGGCTAGAGGAAGATGGTGTTGGAAGAAAAATTTGACCGAGTTAATTCCAAGTATATTCCAGTTATTAAAATATATTAGAAAGAAAATATGGAAAAAAGTTTTTTGATTACCTAAGATAACTAGCCATCAAGTATAAATAAAAAATATGACCTGTCATTAATGAATTCCATTAATATAGTACAATTATGAAATACTCTGCTAATAAACTACCAAGTAGGACACCCTTCAAACAAAAGCTGAAAAATGTTGAATCTCCTTTGCAATTGCTACATAAATAAAAATTGATAAAAGCCTCTATGTCTCTTTCTGTTAATGACCACTCAAGCAAAGAGAATATTTCATTAGAAAAAAACCAGCACCTCCCACACAGTATCACATTTTTCAAAGTTTTGATATGGTGACTAATAGGTTTCTTTAAAGTATGGAATTAAAAAAGTAGAGAACACATAAGAACACACTCTAGAAACTCCAAGTTCTCACAAGTTCCCAATTATCCAAATGATTTTTCTTTGTTGTTTTCTTTTCTTTTGTAATTTCAGTTCTGTTAAAACATTTCCTTTTAAACTATTGCTCATGAGGGAAATTTTTCTTTTTGCCTCATATGATGAATTTTTAAGCGAATCAAGTATTTATTTAATACTGGAGCACAGAGTGTGCGCTAAGAGCCCCAGGAGAACTCTGTTCTTATCCCTGCTCTGTCCCTTAAAGCTACTTGGCTTTCTGTGTCATTTGATGTCTATTTTCTTCCAAACTGGGCACACTGACTATTTCATATCCTATGCTTGCTTTTTTTCTATCATTTGCTGCTACTTACTTATTCTTGCAGACAAAACTGCTACCTCACATAATTATGTGGAGAATTAAATGAGGTACTGTTTGAAAAAATATACAGAGATACTCATTTTTTAATTTTCTGTGCTAGGGACTGTGCCAAGCACATCACAAATATTTGTATATATACCACTCAAAATCACACTATTTCATCCTCCTATTGCAGAGGAGAAAATGGGCAATCACAGAAATCACTTTATATTACATAGTATCAGGGAAAATCATGTTTAGAACCCAAATTTTTAGAACTCCGAGAAATATGACTCCAAGGAGTGAACAACAGTAAATGGCTCTCCTTTTTCTGCTATTTTTCCACACACAACTCCTTTTCAGCCCTTCTGAGAAGGGTGCTCTGGGGATGATCAAGAACTCCTAATAGCAACCCTTGTCCATAGATTGGACCCTTTCTGGGTTCTGTCTTTGCAGCATTGGCTGGATAATTGTACCATATTTCTAACCCACCACAGAACTGGAATCTCATCCTGATGTCTTGTCTTTTACTCCCCTGGAAACACTGGCACAGAAATTAGTTTACAAAAATTTTACCAAAGGGTGGTCTCTGTGACAATACCTGTGGGGGAGGGAGTGAAGAGAGCAAGATTAGGTACAGAGAGAAGCTCTACTGTGATGGAGTTGCAACAAAGGGCTCAGTTTAATCAGTGAATGCTGGAGCTTTAGGGGTCTTTCAGAGTTGTCCCAACTTTAAGCAAATGGCTGTGTCTTTGTATAGCAATAGGTATTGGATGTGGACTACCTGGGAGGAGGCATAAATGTGGACAAGACATGGCTCTTCAACTTGAAGCAATTCCTGGGAAATAGCTATAAGCCATCAATTGGCATCATATCTGGTGGCTGGGAAAAATGATTGCCTCTGTCCAAAAGGGGATCGTGATGTCGCATGTGATCATTCATGACACCTGATTGCACTTCTCTCCTCCATTCTGATAGTAGTGCTGGATTTCTGTGCATATTAATATTTTGTCTGTTTCTTTACTAGGACCCATTGTCTGCTTTAATCCTTTATCCCTCTAATTGATTCATGTCCTCCAGGTTGGTGATTTCTTTAGGAAGGAAGTGCAAGAGGTCTATCCATAGGGTAATAATATGCTTTGGGCTTTTCAGAGCAGTTCTCCCAATTACAAACATATTAACAAAAGTTGATTAGATATTCTGAAATCTACCGGAAAAGCTCATTTATAATATAACCTAAAAACTGCCAATGTTGAACTCTGTCTCATGTCTTCATTGAGCTTTGGTTTAGTCTACATTTCTATACACTTTGTGGATTTCAGCTTTGGTTATTTGACTTGTAGATCATCCTTTCCCTGATGCCCACATACTCTACCATGGGAATAGGGAAGAAGTACTAGAATCACCAGAAGTTTGTGGACCTATGCATGTAAAATTTGAAAATTGTCATCAGTATTTATTACTACATTGATACTTTGAAAATGGAAAAAAAAAATTCTTAACACAAGCTATAAGAATATGAGACTCTAGAAAATTCATCTTAACTGGTTAACTATAGGCTTAAAACCACTGGCAAGGTTACTGTGCCCATGCAGGGCAATGGAAGCTGACACAGGGGTCAGGATTGAATTAGCAAGTTTTCTTTATTTGCCTTCTTTCCTACTCATATTTAGTTTCTTCTTGGTCATTTCCTTAAAAACTCTGACATCTCCCTTTTAAATCTGGAATTTACTAGAATATTTCAGACATGATACTGACATTTTAGAGAATCATTTAATTGGTTTGGGATTATTATCCCTGATGGGAAAGTTGCAGGGAGAGTTGGGGTGATTAAGAAGGATAAAAAAAGATGATTCATGTACTGTAAATAGATGTGAAGAATGTGACCATAAGGCATAGTAGAAGGATTGAAGCATTGTTTTTCAATATATTTTTGGCTTTAATAATTAGGTCTTTTGAGTAGAAAATTGCTGGGTAGGAAAGCCAGATTGTAGAGGCTAAGGACAAAGTCGGTGGAGAGAAAATGGTAACAACAGAGATCACTTATGCGTGAATCCAATTTACTAAGATTAAAATAAAGGACTAAAGGCAAAGAGCAGAGAGAGAAATATGCTGAGGTAGGGGATAGAGACAAGGGAAATACAAGCATTATTTACAATTGCATTAAAAAAGGAAGTAAATTCAATTTTTGTGACTGAAAGATGAATGAAAAATGGTTGTGGGACTAAGAAGAATGAATGGATTTTTTAAAAAATGGAAATGCAATCTTTGGCTTTACTAAGGTACATAAAAACATCTTGATAAAAATTGAATGTTGAACAGTAAATCTCAGTTTATTAAAGATACTTACGTCCAGGGGTGCTAAAGTGACAATTAGATCATCTGAGAATCAATTCTTCAGTTTGACTCTAAAGTGCTATGCTCTGTTACCATCCTTCCTCCTAATCCTCCTCCAGGATCTTAGTTGTCCTATAATAGTAACACTTTTTCAATACCGGTGTCTTTCCAGCAATGAGTGACTGGTTCTCAGTCCTGTGTTAACCATAAATCCCCAGCCCCCTTTTCCCTTCGTGTTTTCAGAGTTTTCTAATTCACAAGGAGCATTTGAAGTATAATTTAAAATGTGAATGTACATCCAGCAGTTGTATTTAAATATCTGATCTATCTGGATTTTTAAAGAATAGTGAATTATTAATCTATCATCTCCTTTCTTTTTATAGCCCCAAAAGCAAGATATTGTTTCATTAACTTTTAGAGAATAAGTAAATTTTCTCACTGAGTTAATAAGCTAATTTTCCTAAGCATTAAATGACTATATGTATTTAGGTCTATTTTGAGAATTGCTAATTTTTTCCAGTTATCATTATCTTCCTTTTCATTGCTCAGTTGTTCTAATTATAGGAATATGCACTACATTTTAATTTGAAAAGACAGGATTTCCCTTATTATTTCTCTTTTCAGATCTTTCCTGGCTATTTTAACAAATTTATGTTTCCAGTTAAATTTTGTAATTATTTTGCAAATTAACAAAAGAAAGAAAGAAATAACATTTCCTAAAATAACATTTGGGATATCATTGAATTTATATATTTCTTTACAGATATGTGTTCACAATTTTTGCCTTCTTAAAATTAGTTTAAATGTCCCCCAGTAGAGGGAGGATCATCGAAGAGTTTTTATAAATGCAAGTTTCATAAAAAATGATGAGAAATTAACATTGTCTACTTAATCCATTTTAATGGCTATTTTAAATGCTGTCTCAGAGGATAGGTCATATATCTTTGGAATCCCTGCTCCCCTTTCCAAACGTGGATAAACTGATAATTTGTTTAATGTTACTCAACACTAAAATAAGTCATTTCTTTAGCTACAATTTCCACTGATATTCCAAGTCAAAATTTACTACTTACGTACTGAATTGGTTTTCTACAGACAGAAAACTTGTTTTATTAAATCTTTTTGATCAACAGCAACTTTGACATGTTTAAGCAAGGGCATGAATTTATTTCTCTGCATAGTATGCGTCATATGAGAGCTACTGACCAAATATTATAAGGCTTGAAAACAGAGTGAGCACTATAGGCTGAGAAACTTTAATAAGGATGTGGTTTTGAAATGCTTCTAAAATACAGGTAGGCATACATGGGAAGGCATACATGGAAGATTTGGTTTAGTACCTCCATAAGGAGGGGCCAAATGTAACTGAGTATATACCAATAAAACTGTAGAGGCAAGTATCTATTATTACTAAATGATAGGGAATCTGACTATAGTAGAGATAGTTTTGTCAAAAATTATATTAAGTAAAGTTGGAGATTCTTGAGTTTATCCTGAAATCAACATGGAATCATTGAAAGTTTTGTGCAGAAGAATATGGGTCTTTAGGAAAATCCGAACAAAAAAGCAAATGATAGGAAGGATATTTGTTAATTTTTTTAAAGAACCCTAATAAGAAAACAACATTTTCCTATCAGATAAAAGAAATGAATGAACTTACTTAAAGGCAAATCTTTTCCAAAGGAAAAAACAATCACAGGTAATGCTATTTGAATCATAGAAGTAGCCCCATCTTTCATTCTCCCTGGTAATCTCCAGGAGGACGGCATGATGGCATTAGCAAGAGTGATGGAAATTACTATAGTGGCTCTGTGGCACCAAAATACAACCCGTGCAAAACTTCTTTCCACAGGAAAGAGAGTATGTTGCTTGTTACATGGACTCCTTGTACATTTGTCCTTTGATAACCACAGTTGAAGTGGTACTTTTGGAAACTGACCACATTATATCATTGCTGTTTAAATGGAATATACTTCAATGGGAGCATGAGATATACTTATTTTAATCAGTTTCTAAACCTGTCTTTGAAATATTAACATAAAATCTTATAGGCAAACCTATTTATAACACCATGTTTTTCTTTAAATATTTTTTTTCTTTTGAACCGCAGATATTCAAGTGATAATTTTAAGCAATTACCGACAAGAATATATCATAAGGAGATATTCCTAAATCATATGCATCATCTTTCAGAGTTTAGCATGCCTCAGTACTGTTTTTCTAAAACTATGCTCTAAGAATCTCTGGTATTTTAATGAAATCCTTCACAGCTGCCTTGGAGAGAGACTGAGGGACTTGTGAGTGGCATGGGAGGCTTGGGCTTTCCGTTCTATCCATTTTGGCTAGGGAAGTTGAGATACTTTACATTGGTCCTCTACTTAAGATTTCTTTTGAAGAAATAGCACTATTGCCTTAAAAAGAAAAAAAAATCATTTTTCTGCTTTACAAAGGTTTTTGTGAATTAATGAGCCAGAACCATTGACCTAGTGTGCTTTTTTAAAAAAACACCTCATTTAACTTCACGTATTCTCTGAAGAATGAGTAAAAATATGGACTGAAATGTTTTTCCTCTTATCGTTCTTTTCCACCATATTACGAAATTCGTTTTCCCTAGACCTTTCACCACGGCTTATAGTCACTAACATTCTTTTTAGAGAGAGAAAGTCAACGGGATATAAGAAGGTGGCTGATCTGAAGAGAAGTTCACTGAGGCTGGTTGTAACTCAGATTCAGTAACGCTGCTTTTGCTATTTGGATTAAGAAAAGAGCCTTTTCCTTCAGTGCCCTTGTCACAGCGATGGAACTGGCAATGTCTCCAAGAGGCAGATGATTCTTAAGTGACATCAAATAATGGATTCTTGAGGAACACAATGAAAACAGAAGAGAGTCAATGGGAAGATGGAGTCTTATGAGCATTTGGCAAAAGAAGAAGCTGGCAGCTTGGTAAAAGATGGTTCCAATAAGTGAGAGTTCTGCCATGTGAGGGTGGAGGGAGGTAATATCTGAGACTTTTTATTAAAGTGTTACAGTTCCAATACAATTTGGTTTATGTGCTTGGCAAAATACCCCAAACTCTTAAAATGTGAAGAGAAGAACGTTGAATGCCATCCAAACTGCAATTTAAATTTTTTAAAAAATTTACTTGATCTGTGAAGAAAAATGGGATATTTGGACTTTTTTTTTTTTTGTATTTGGCATCTGTTCTGTTCTCAAGTAATAACTTTGAAGAAAGCATAATTCTGGGATAAGCATAATGTGCCAGAGCAAAGCAGCGATAGTCCTTTGAAATTGAGTTTAGAAAAACCAAGAAGGTTTTCAGCTTTAAAAGGATGTGTAAACCATGCAAATAAACCCATGGTTTTCTTTCCATCATGGGCCCACCTCCATCTCTCCATCTAAGATGTTTCAGGGTCCTTATAACAGTTGACCCCTGTACGTCTGTACTGGTTTGTATGAACTATGTGCATAAATACATATAAACATGAATACAGACATACATGCATTGTGTTATAAAAACAGTGGCCTGGATCCTTTAAAAAAAACAATTGATTAGGCCGGGCGCGGTGGCTCACGCCTGTAATCCTAGCTCTCTGGGAGGCCGAGGTGGGCGGATCATTTGAGCTCAGGAGTTTGAGACCAGCCTGAGCAAGAGCGAGACCCCATCTCTACTATAAATAGAAAGAAATTAATTGGCCAACTAATATATATAGAAAAAATTAGCCGGGCATGGTGGCACATGCCTGTAGTCCCAGCTACTTGGGAGGCTGAGGCAGCAGGATTGCTTGAGCCCAGGAGTTTGAGGTTGCTGTGAGCTAGGCTGACACCACGGCACTCACTCTAGCCTGGGCAATAAAGTGAGACTCTGTCTCAAAAAAAAAAAAACAATTGAAAACTATATGAATTGCCAATAATGTGTAAGTTATTGTTGTGAAACCCATAGCTATCTCCTAGAATGGTTAGAACCAGTTTTATGTTCTTCCATTTCAAAGATTGCCTTAGGTCTGCTTCTATTTAATAATTTCTCCTAGAAAAACTTTCTCTTCTTCCCCATATCTTCTCTATCCTACCCATTAGAATTTCCAGAATTTTCTGTGTTCTCTGGAAGCACAATTCACACAAAACCACATATTTCCCTTGAGGTCCCATAATGAAATCTGCACAGGTTTGGCACATCATCAAGGCTGTTCCCACCAAGCCTGGCACTCCATGCTAGCTGTACTTCCCAGGCAATGCTACATGGAGCAGAAGCATGATTATTAAACTTGATATTATGAAATCATTTTTCTAAGGAACCCTGTAGTGTGGTAAGATGATATATATTTCACCTGAACTGGCTAAATTATGCCACTAAAAATAGTTTTCTGCAAATATTTATTTTTTGTTTTTTTCTGTTTTTGTTAATGCTAAGGGTGAGGAAGAAATGAAGATGTAAGAATATGTCTTCTTGTAATATTCTGGGAGTCCATCATTTCTCTATGGGTATAGCTCTTAGGCGTATGAGTTTTCCCCAAAGGAAGGTTCAAAATGTAACATTTTATTTTTATCTTTCTGCATCAACATGATCCTCTGAGCTAATTAACAGAAAAATCACATCAAATGATGCAAAATTTCATCTAATTTATCAAATTATTCCATGACTCACTTTGGGTTGTGGAAATCACAATTAAAAGCTTAACTACTTGGAAAAATATTGGATTTGTAGTTGTAGATACTAATAGTTTTTAATGATATCTTTTTGATGTTGGTCTTTTAAAACATACGACATTTTCAATCACCTAGGAAGTTTAAATATGCCAACAAAGTTATTGGATTTTCCTGGAAATAATTTTGCTAATATCAACAGACCCACCAAAAGCCTGACTGGAAGTACAAATGATCTTCTTAATAAATTAGTGCCTAATGATTATTATTATCCTAAATGTAACTTTTGTTATTCCTTTTCTGGGATAAGACATTAGTTGAAAAGAAAAGAAGAAAAAAGCTTTTGTCGGTCAAATATTTTTGTAAATTATTCATATATTACTGTATCAATGTAAGGCATATTAATATTTATGTTCCTCACTTGCATAGAACTTGTTCAAAAAGAATGAAATAATTTGAATAGCCTGAGATGTTTTAGACACGTTCATATTACCCAATTTTCTTAATGGCTTCACAGAATATTGGTTAACTTTTTCGATGTTGTCTCATTAAGAAACACAGCATTGTCTCACCTTATATTAATTCTTCAGGTAGTCTTTTCCCAAGATCTGTCATTCTGTGGCTCTAAAATGTGGGGATTATCTTTCTTAAGGTATTATTCAGTCAGTACAGGAAAGGTAGAGGAATAACATGAGTTTTCAAGCTGAAATAAAGGGTTCAATATGGTCAGATTATCTTGTCTACCATAAGCTTCATATTATTAACACAATGGCTGTCTTGTTAGAAATTTATCATCAGTATCTTCCCATTGCCTGGGTATGGATGCTGGATTAATATTTACTAAATATATAAATGAATAAAAATCTGGGTATGCATCCTTCAGAGAAAGTACTGTGAGTTTATGTGTTAAGGGCTAGTGTTCTTTCTTTTGGCATTAGGAATGGATAATTTTAGGCTTAAGTAGAGAGATAATATCTGAATGTGCATAGACCTGCCATTATACATTTTTTTTGTATTTGTAATAGTCTGTTTCTGTCTGGCATCCTTCAGTTGCCTAAGCAAAAAGCCTCAGAATGTTACATAATTATTTGTTTTCTCCCCACTTATTTTTTTCTCCAGCATATTATGGGGGTACAGATGTTAAGGTTACGTACACTGCTGATGCCCCGCCTCCCCCCTCGAGTCAGAGCTTTAAGCGTGACCACCCCCAAACATTGCACATCTCACTCATTGTGTTTGTATATACCCATCCCTCCTCCCCCCTTCCACCTGCCTGACACCTGATAAATGTTATTCCTATATGTCCACTTAGGTGTTAATCCGTTAATACAAATTTGCTGGTGAGTACATGTGGTGCTTGTTTTGCCATTCTTAAGATACT
Source organism: Mirza zaza (assembly GCA_008750895.1). Taxonomy (NCBI): domain Eukaryota; kingdom Metazoa; phylum Chordata; class Mammalia; order Primates; family Cheirogaleidae; genus Mirza; species Mirza zaza. The sequence goes on along the minus strand of VSMD01134125.1, from coordinate 19,033 downwards.
TCAATTAGGAGAATGGGTTCCAGCTCTATCCAGGAAAATACAAAAGGTGCTATATCACCATAGTTTCTTAAAGCTGACTAGTACTCCATGGTATACATATACCACATTTTATTAATCCACTCATGTATTGATGGGCACTTGGGTTGTTTCCACAATTTTGCAATTGTGAATTGTGCTGCTATGAACATTTGAGTGCAGGCGTCTTTTTCATAAAGTGACTTTTGATCTTTTGGGTAGATGCCCAGTAGTGGAATTGCTGGATCAAATGATAGATTTATTTGTATCACTTTAAAGTATCTCCATACTGCTTTCCACAGAGGTCGAACTAGTCTGCGGCCCCACTATCAGTGTAGGAGTGTTCCTATCTCTCCGCATCCATACCAACATTTATTGTTTGGGGACTTTTTGATAAAGGCCATTCGTACTGGAGATAAGTGATATATCATTGCAGTTTTGATTCATATTGCCCTGATGATTAGAGATGTTGAGCATTTATTCATATGTTTGTTGGCCATTATTCTGTCTTCTTTTGAAAAATTTCTGTTCATGTCCTTTGCCCACTTTTTGATAGGGTTGTTTGATTCTTCCTTGCTGATTTTCCTGAGTTCTAAATAAATTCTAGTTATCAGCCCTTTATCACAGTAGCTTGTGAAAATTTTCTCCCATTTTGTGGGTTGTCTGTTTGCTCTCTTGACAGTTTCTTTGGCTGTGCAGAAGCTTTTAAATTTGATCAGGTCCTATTTATTTATTTTTGTTGGTGCTGTGATTGCCTTTGGGGTCTTCTTCATAAATTCTTTGCCTAGGCCAATGTCTAGAAGAGTATTTCCAAAGTTTTCCTCTAGAATTCTAATAGTTTCACACCTAAGGTTCAAGTCTTACCCAGCGTGAGTTGATTTTTGTGAGAGGTAAAAGGTGTGGATCTTGTTTCAGTCTTCTACATGTGGATATCCAGTTTTCCCAGCACCATTTATTGAATAAGGATTCTTTTACCCAGTGTATGTTTTTTTCTGCTTTGTGGAAGATTAGTTGGCTATATGAGGATGGTTTTATATCTGGGTTCTCTGTTCTGTTCCACTGATCAATGTCCCTGTTCTTGTGCCAGTCCCAAGATGTTTTAATGACTATAGTCTTGTAGAATAGTTTGAATTCTGGTAAGCTGATACCTCCTAGTTTGTTTTTATTACCTAGGATTGATTTTGCTATACGGGGTCTTCTCTGGTTCCATACGAAGAGTAAACTTATTTTTCCTATATCTGTGAAAAATGATGATGGTATTTTGATAGGGATTGCATTGACTCTGTAGGTCACTTTGGGTAGTATAGACATTTTAACAATGTTGATTCTGCCGACCCATGAGCATAGTATATTCTTCCACCCGTTTACATGCTCTGCTATTTCCTTCTTCAGTGATTCATAGTTCTCCCTGTAGAGGTCTTTTACCTCCTTAGTTAAATATATTCCTAGGTTCTATATTTTCTTTGTTGCTATTTTGAAGGGAATTGAGTCTTTGATTTGGTTCTCACTTGTACGATTGGTGTATATGAATGCCTCTGATTTCTGTGTATTGATTTTGTATCCTGAGACTTTACCAAATTCATTTATCAATTCAAGGAGTCTCTTGGTTGAATCCTTGGGGTTTTCTAGGTATAATATCATGTCATCAGCAAAGGGTGAGAGTTTGATCTCTTCTGCTCCCATTTGGATGCCCTTAATTCCACTCTCTTGTCTGATTGCTGTAGCAAGGACTTCCAGCACTATGTTGAACAGAAGTGGAGATAGTGGGAAACCTTGTCTTGTTCCAGTTCTAATTGGGAATGCTTTCAATTTTTCCTCATTCAGTTTGATATTGGCTGTGGGTTTGTCATATATGGCTTGTATCATTTTTAGGTAAGCCCTGACTATGCCTATTTTGTTGAGCGTTCTTATCAAAGAAGGGTGTTGAATTTTGTCAAATGCTTTTTCTACATCTATTGAGAGGATCATATGGTCTTTGTTTTTACTTCTGTTTATATAGTGAATTACATTTGTAGATTTACGTATGTTGAACCATCCCTGCATCCCTGGGGATTATTTTCATTGTGATGGATTATTTTCTTGAGAAGCACCAGGATTCGATTGGCTAGGATTTTGTTGATAATTTTTGCATCTATATTCATAAGGGATATTGGTCTGTAGTTTTCTTTTTTTGTTGCATCCTTTCCTGGTTTTGGTATCAAGGTTATGTTCGCTTCATAAAATGTGTTGGGGATGATTCCAACCTTCTCAATGTTGTTGAATAATTTCTGCAGGATAGGCACCAGTTCTTCTTTGTAGGTGTGGTAAAATTCGGGTATGAAACCATCTGGTCCACGACTTTTCTTTGTAGGAAGATTTGTTATTGCTATTTCAATTTCAGTACTTGATATTAGTCTGTTCAGGAATTCTATTTCTTCCTAGTTGAGCCTAGGGAGGCTTTGTGTTTCCAGTTTGTGTGCATAGAAGTTTTTTTAGTATTCATAAATTATATCTTGTATCTCCGTGGCATCCATTGTAATTTCTCCTTTATTGTTCCTGATGGAGCTCATTAGAGATTTTTCTTTTCTGCTTTTGTTAGTCTAGCCAAAGGTGTCAATTTTGTTTATTTTTTCAAAGAACCAACTTTTTGTTTTACTAGTCTTCCGTATGGTTTCCCTGTTGTCAATTTCATTTTGTTCTGATTTGATCTTAATGATTTCACTTCTTCTGCTGGATTTGGAGTCAGTCTCTTCTTCTTTTTCCAGTGCTTTGAGACTATTCATTAGGTTGTTTATTTGTGATCTTTTCAACTTTTGGATATAGGCATTTATGGAAATAAACTTTCCTCTCAGGACTGCTTTAGCTGTGTCCCACAGGTTTTGTGATAACTTGTGTCTCCTTTGTCATTTAGTTCAAAGAATATTTTGATTTCCATCTTGATTTCCTCATTTATGAAGTGATCATTCAGCAGAAGGTTATTTAGTTTCCATGACTTTGTGTAGAAATGAGAGTTCCTGTTAAGGTTGATTTCTACTTTTATTCCATTGTAATCTGAAAAGATACATGGTATGATTTCTATTTTTTAAAATTGTTGTTTGAGACATGCTTTGTGTCCTAGAATATGGTCAATCTTAGAGAATGACCGATGAGCTGATGAGAAGAACATATATTCAGTGGTTTGGGGGTAGAATGTCCTGTAAATGTCAGTCAGGCCCATTTTTTCCAGAGTACTGTTTAAGTCCATTATTTCTTTGTTGATTTTCTGATCTGTCCTGTGCTGTCAGTGGGGTATTAAAGTCTTCAACTATTATGGTGGTGTTGTTTATCCATTTGTTTAGACCAAGTAGAGTTTGATTTATGAATCTGGGTGCACCAAGGTTAGGTGCATATATGTTTAGAATTGTTATGTTTTGTTGTTGAACTGTACCCTTCACCATTACATAGAGACCTTCTTTGTCTTTTATTACCTTTTTTGATTTAAAAACTAAGTTATCTGTAATCAGCACCGCCATGCCAGCTTTCTTCCAGCTTCCATTTGCTTAAAATATTGTTCTCTACCCCTTTACCTTTAGTCTAACTGCATCCTTGCAGGTTAGATGCATTTCCTGAAGGCAGCAGATACTTGGCTTGTATTTTTTTTATCCATTTGGCCAGCCTATGTCTCTTGAGTGGGGAGTTCAAGCCTTTTACATTTATTGAGATAACTGATAGGTGGGGCAGATTTCTGTTCACTATGTTGGGTTGAACTTTGTTGATTTGTTTTCTCTCTTGAACCATTGTTTTATTTGGGCTTTGATCTTTAGCTTTTGAGTAGATTTGCATTTGTGAGTGTTTATTGTGCTGATCCATGGGTAACACTGTTTTGAGTACTTCTTGAAGGGCTGATCTTGTCTTGGTGAATCCCCTCAGTCTTTGCTTATCTGAGAATGTCTTGTTTTCTCCTTCATATACAAAACTTACTTTTGCAGGGAATAAGATTCTAGGTTGGGCATTATTCTGTTTCAGAAGAGTGAGAATGGGGCCCCAGTCTCTCCTTGCTTGTAAAATTTCAGTAGAGAAGTCTGGTGTTATTTGGATTGGCTTTCCTTTGTATGTTACTTGCTTCTTTTGTCTGACAGCTTGTAGAAGGGCCTCTTGAGATGATATTTTGGTAAGTCTGATGACTGCATGTTGTGACATCTTCCTCTTTGCATTGAATCTTCCAGGGGTCATTTGAGCTTCTTGAACTTGTATATCAAGATTTTTACCAAGGCCTGGGAAATTTTCCTCTATTATAGCTTATCCAACCCTTGAGTGTTTTCTTCTTCCCCCTCAGGTAACCCTAGGACCCTCACATTAGACTTCTTTACATAATCCCACATCTCTTGTAGGCTTTGCTCTTTTCTCTTGTTTCTCTGCTCTATCTCTGTGACTGATTTATTTAATTGGAAGATGTTATCTTCAATCTCTGAGATTCTTTCTTCTGTTTGATCTACCCTGTCCTTGAGGCTTTCCACTGTGTTTTGTTGTTCTCTGAATTGATTCTTCATTTCCAGGAGTTTGGTTGGATTTGTCTTCATTATTTCAATTTCTTTAGTGAATTGTTGTTCCATGTCCTGGAATCTTTTTGTGTTTTCCTTATGTTGGTTATCCAGTTTTTCTTGCAAGTCGTTGAATTTTCTTAGGATCCATGCTTGAAATTCTTCTGTCATTTTAGTGGTCTGATTTTGGTTAATGTCCATTTCTAAGGGGCTGGTGTTTCTTTTTGGGGTGTGCTTTCCATTTGAGTTTTCACATTTGCTGAGTTCCTTTGCTGATTTCTTCCCATCTGGATTAGTTGTTGCTTCTTACCTTTAGGTTTTCAGTTGGATAATAACACGACCTGTTTAGTCTCTGAGCCAGTAGGTAGCTTTTGTGGGTGAGATTTGACCACACCCTATATGATGAATCAGTAGATGCCATAAAAGGGTGTGCAGAATGTCCTCCCTTGTCAGGAGGTGGCGGTTGCTGGGAGGAGCAGGCTACACTGTTGTTTTTGGGTCCTGTAACCAGTTCTTGTTTCTCTGGAGAGGCACCTTAGTGCCTCAGGAGGTGGATGGGGCCCTGGAACTTCCAGGTGTGTCATTATTCTCCACCTCAGTGAGGGATGGTCTGGAAGTGAGTCTGGGAAGGGTTGGGTTGGGTGAGCCTGCCTTCAAGCACCACAAATTCTGTTTGTAGGGGTCAAAGTTCTGTTGTCTGCTCCCAGAAAAAGCTGTCAGGGAGGGGCTGGAATGGTCCCACTCAGTCAGAAAGTCTGCGTGTGGTGGTAGGGCTGTCTGATTCTATTGGCTGTAATTTCAAAATGTTTCTAGAATCTTGATACCAGACATTCTGCTGCCATCCTAATCTGAGCAATCATCCTCTCTGTACTATTTTCAAGGGCCTCTGATTTAACCTTGCTTCTACCCTTGCTGCAGTCCAATATACTTTCCCCCAGCAACTACAGTAATTCATTTGAAAGGTAAGCCAAACCATGTCACTCCAGTGGCTTCCCCTTCCACTCCCAGGAAGGGCCAAAATCCTTCTACAAGACCCACAATCCCCTCCCTGATCTTGCCATTTCTTATTTCTTATCTCCTGAGAGAAGGATCTTCTTTCTCTCATCTGTACCCCTTCCTACGTGATCTAGCTACAATGACCACCATAGTGGTACTCAAACACTCCAGGCATGCTCCTTTACAGGCTTTTTTTTCTTTGTTCCTTCTCCCCAGACAGCTCTTCATGCAGACATGTACTTGGCTCACTCCCTCATTCCTTCTAGTCATTGCTCAACCCTCACCTATTTACTATCCCATTCTATTAGTGTTGCAAATGATCCCCTTTCCTCCACCATTCTCCACAATCCTGATTCTCTAATTTATCCTGTCTACTCTTTGTTTTTCTATATTATATATCACTCTCAAATATAATATCTTTTTATTTATGTTTATTTTATGCCTCTTCCTCTAGAAAGTTATCTCTTCTAGGGCAAAGATCAAAATCTATTTTGCTTACTGAGGTATTTCCATGATTTATTGTACCTGGCACATAATAACATACTTAGTGAATAGTTGTTCAATAAATGAATGGCAATGTTGTGGCTGTCTCTGTTTACTTCTAGTATAGAACAGAAAACACCACACATAAGATGCAAAGGACCTCGTACAGAATTAACATAATCAGTGTGTTAGTCAGTTTGGGCTGCTACAAACAAATGCTGACTGAGTGGATTTAACAACAAACATTTATTTCTTACAGTTGTAGATGATGGGAAATTGAAATTCAAGGTGCTGGCAGACTCCATCTGATGAGATACCACTTCCTGGTTGAAGAAGGGCTGCATCCTTTCTATATTCTCACAGAGAAAGAGAGAGAGATTTCTGGTCTCTATCTTTTATAAGAGTATCTTGCTATATTCACAGAGAGAGAAAGATCTCTGGTCTCTTTATCTTTTATAAGAGCATCAATGCTATCATGGGTATTCTATGAACTCATGAAAATCCAATTATCGCATGACCTCATCCAAATCCAAGATAATTTTAACATATGAATTGGGGGGGGGGTACACAAATATTCAGTCTATAGCAATCAGTATTCTGTCGTTTTAGGCATAAAAACAACCTTCAAATACAAAGGGGCAAGTTAATGAGCACCTATTGATAACTCAGTGTATGTTGTACACACTTACTTAGATGCTGGGTGTATACAGAAGAAACATAAAATATGGTTGTTTTCTCTAAGATAGCTCTTGGTCATGACTCATTAATGAATATTTCAGATTCATATTCATTAGTAGAAAAATTACAGCTCTTTATGTAATTTTATGACATTGTTTACAAACTTGCATATATGAAAAAATCTCCTAGAAAGCTTATTAAAACACTGAATGTTGGGGTCTGTCCCCAGAGATTCTGATTTAGTAAGTCAAGGTTGGAACAGAGAAGCTCCCAGGTGATTCTAATGTTGCTATACTACACTTTGAAAACCACTGCTCTATGACAGTGGTTCTCAATCCTGGCTGAGCTTGATTTTTTTAATTAAAACATATGTATTGATGACCACACACAAAATCCATAAATTTATATTTAGTTAGTGTTGCATGTGACAAAGTCAATTTAATAATAATGTCCATCCTCTGAAGAATGGCTGTTCTATCAGTACCAGGAGTTAGAGTTTTCATATTAAGCAAATTAAGCACAGAAATACTGTTCTAAATGAGAAAGCCCTTTATAGTAAACCAATGCATCATATCAGTTAATTGATCTTATTTCCTTCCGGCATAAGTTTTAGACTTTAATTTGAGGAAATAAGGTATGCCATTGTCTTCTTTTCAGCTCCCATCACTACTCTAACTTTTACTAAACAAGACTAGAAAAGAAAAGGCATACCTACTCATTCAGACATACTTCTTTGGGATTCAATAACCTTTTGGGCAAATGTTTATTTCTTTTTTGAATAATAATTCCAACACATACCAGGAAGAACAGCATTTCAAGATTATAGTTCTTCTGGATTGCACTAACATGCTCAAACATTTTACTTAAAGTGGAACTGCTCTGTCAGCGTGTCTGGGTCAGGCAGGACATTTGTAGAAAACATGCTCATTTAGACCTAGCCCTCATCTATGAGGTGAGGTGAAAGTACTATCACCTTTCATGATGAATTTTGTCTGGAACATTTCAATTTATGACAGAGGCTCTACTAAGGTGAATCTTCGAAGAGGCAGAAATCTGGATTTCCTGAAGATATTCTTTAGTCCCTGTGCAAACGTCTCTACCCATACTCCAGCTATCACCTCTGTATGCCAAGGAAAGTTCAGAATAAGAGCTATGTGAAGCCTCAAAAGTTTCTGCCACATCCTTTCCACAGGGCAAGTAGTCCTACTAAAATTCTGTCTGTTATATTACTAAGTGGGACCATTCAAATCATTATTTTCCTAATAATGAAAATTTACACTAAGTTGATCAACCATCTACACCATGTAATCATAAAAGGGCTGGCATATATATATTTTTAAATTCCTCCCTAAAGGAAATTTGCTTTTTAAGCTGGAACTTTCTGCTCTAAACATCCTGAAGAAAGAGACAATGTTTTATTCATTTGATATTTACATTCACCCTCCCAGTCTAGCATACCATGTGGAGAGCACTGACTGAATGCGGAATTGAATTAAATGCCTCCCATTCATCCTATTTCAAATTACACAAAATATGTCCCTCTGCTGTTTCTGTTCTTCTCATTGGAGATATATAGAATAAATGTAATAACTCCTGAACATGAAAATTCTTAACATATTTTATGGTTGCTATTTTGTTCTCACCTTCCTAGTGTTGTTTATTGCAGACTAAACATCTGAATTCCTCTATTTTAATATGTCGAGAAATCAACAATCCTCACCACTTCATGATTTAGTTTTCCAACAGAGCTTCTTAAGCTGAAGTCCATGGGCATGTAGGGAATTCATAGACAGGTTTCAAGGATTGCTGTACACCTGGTATTATATATAAAAATTTATGTATATGTAATTAAGCACATTTTGCTGGGGAAATACCTATATCTTCTTATATATTTCTAAATGAAGAACTGTCTGTGATCTCTCAAAGATTAAGAAACACTGAAAGAAAAGTTATCCAGTTTGTCACCATTGGTCTTAAAATGTGGTCCCCAAACTTGAACATAATGTTGTGTTACAATTTGAGAGAGTGCAAAGGAGCTGGTATTTCCCTTGGTCAGGACACCATTTTTCTGTTAATGAAAATGAAGCTTGCAGTTTCCCTTAACTATCATCTGATATTTTGAGTTAACACTAAATTTATCAGTAGATAAAACTACTGAGTCTTTTATCATCATACACATATACACACATATAATCAAACTGGTTTACTACTACTACTGCTGCTACTTTTATATATCTCTTAGTGTGAAATCCATATTTTAAATTTACATCTGTCAAATCTCATCAAGTTGACTTTAGCCTATCATAGTCATAGACATTTTCTTGTATCTTATTTTTTATATTAACCTTTCTTTAAAATTTGATAACCATGACTTTTCTCTCATCTTCCTCATTGTTGATAAAAAATGTTGACAGCTCTATACCTGCCCATAAGAGACTTTCTCCCTTTGCATTACAATGAATTCATTAATTCACACTCTTTGGGGTTTGCTAGTCAGCTACACTGCTGTGTCATAAGAGGCATATCTCCCCAATGCTATAGAAGAGATATCATGAAAGATTTTGATAATACCTAGTGAAAGTAAAGCTTACTCTATCAACAACATGCAATTTGCAATTCTGTCACCACAGAAAATTAGGTTAGTTTGGACAAAATTATACTTACCATACTATAAATAGCATCCAGTTAGTGACTATTCATTTTCTAAATTTTGGTTAGTAATTCCAAAACATCACCAGTTTGACATAATCATTGAAAGGAGATCATCATTGTAAAGCAGTATGTTAATCTATAATAATCACATGCTTAAAAGTAAGCATTATAGAATGGTAGAAGGTAGATGAATTTTTGTCTTTTAAAATGGATTAACAAATTAGTTTTTAAAGCAACCAATTTGCTATATGATATAAAAGCATGCATTTTAAGAAGAATGAGAAAAATTTACCCATCTTGGTGCAATAAGAGCTTGCTATGATTCTTGCAAAGATACTTTGTATTAAAACATGGTAACATATAATTCCTACATAATTCTAGAGATATCAGATTATTTATAGAAAAATTAAAAGTCAAAATTTTTTACAATTTCTCAAAAGTAAACTTTTTTTCCCTAGTCTGAATGATGCATGACTAGAATAGAAAATGATATAAAGGAAAGGGGAATTTATAAATTGACCAAATATTTTAATTAATTTATTTTAATATCACAGGTGGTAAAACAATATTAATAAAATTTCAAGAATGATTATATACATAATTTATAGACAACTTACCAATTTTAATAAGATATAATTTATGGCATATTAGTTTTTTTGTGTTAACTGATAACTGATTTATCTATAAATGTCAATAATTTTATACAGCTAAAAATGATAAGTTAAGAGACTAATTTTAATTTGGGGGGATGGAGCAAGTGAAATAAGAGTGAATAAATCAATAAATAAATGAGGAAAAATACAATATTTATAATTAAAAATGTCTATTATTTAAAAATAAATATGCTGCATTGAGAAAATTTGTTGCCATTTTGGAAATATAAAAGCACACTAAAACCAAAGTTTTAAGTAATAAAATAAATGTATTTTGAGTATGTTTTCTAGGTTTTTAAGATTTTTAAAACATATTTATAATCAAAGCACATTTAATTGCTGTAGAAAAGAAAACAAGAACTACCTGAAATATGGCCTTGAACTTGCACAGGATATAATTTTATTTGCTGAGATGCAAACCATATATCAGAGTGGAAGATTGTCATCTAGGCCCTTAGCAAAGGACAGAGCTAGAGTTACTAAGATAACAGGAAATAAACCATGATAAGTTAATTACATAGAATATGCTGTACATATTTTTAGTTTGCAAAAATTACTGCAACTATTTGGAAAAGCCAAGGACATGTTTTTATATCAAATAACACCCTTAGGGACTCTTTTCAAATCACATTCATCAGTATGTTACTGCCTGCTTGCATGTTCCCAAATGCATGTGACCTGTCGCCTGAAGAATAGCTAAAATATCTCTGTTAACACCAAATTCCTCTCTTCTTCCTATTATTTTGTCCATAGCTGTCAGAGAGGATTTATGTTTATCTGTTGTTAAATTTTGCCATTCCATTAAAGGTGGAAGGGAGTGGCTCTCTGTAGCTTTTGAAATCTGAGCACAGTGGTTCATTTATTCATAATAATTGAAATGTGAAAACAAAGAGATAACATATCATCTTACTGCATAAAAGATGAGAATCTTCCACTTTTGGTCTCACCACTCTTTCTTTCCCTTTAGAGATCAGAGTTGGCAAAAGACAGCATGGAGCCTTTAATAAGTTTGGGTTAAGTCCTATCTATGCCTGTTTTGTTGAGTTCGTATTATAAAAGGGAATTGAATTTTGTCAAAAGCTTTTTCTACATCTGTTGAGAAGATCACGTGGTCTTTGTTTTTGCTTATATTTATGTGGTGAATTACATTCATAGATTTGCATCTGTTGAATCATCCTTGCATCTCTGGGATGAAGCCCACTTGGTCATGGTAAATTATTTTTTTTGATGTGCAGTTGAATTCAGTTTGCTAAGATTTTATTGAGAATTTTTGTAAATATATCCATAAGGGATGTTGGTTTGTAGGCTTTTTTTGTTGTTGTTGTGTCCTTTCCTGACTTTGATATCAAGGTGGTATTGGCTTTGTATTTTTTTGTTTGTTTGTTTTTTGTTTTTTGAGACAGAGTCTCACTTTATTGCCCAGGGTAGAGTGAGTGCCGTGGCGTCAGCCTAGCTCACAGCAACCTCAAACTCCTGGGCTCAAGCAATCCTGCTGCCTCAGCCTCCCAAGTAGCTGGGACTACAGGCATGTGCCACCATGCCCGGCTAATTTTTTCTATATATATTAGTTGGCCAATTAATTTCTTTCTATTTATAGTAGAGATGGGGTCTCGCTCTTGCTCAGGCTGGTCTCGAACTCCTGAGCTCAAACAATCCGCCCACCTCAGCCTCCCAGAGAGCTAGGATTACAGGCTTGAGCCACTGCGCCCGGCCTGGCTTTGTATTAAAGCCATGTATTATCACAAACCCACAGCCAACATCATACCGAATGGAGAAAAATTGAAAGCATTCATGCTTAGGACTGAAACCAGAAAAGGTTTCCCACTATTGGCACTTCTATTCAACATAGTGCTGGAAGCCCTAGTCAGCACAATCAGACAAGAGGAGGAAATCAGGGCTATCCAAATTGGGAAAGAAGAGATCAAACTATTGCTCTTTGCTGATGATATGATCTTATAGCTAGAAAACCCCAAAGATTCAACCAAGAGACTCTTGGAATTGATAAATACAGCAAAACCTCAGACAACAAAATCAATTTATACAAATCAGCTGCTTTCATATATACCAATAACAGTCCAGGTGAGACTCAAATCTAAGATTCAATACCTTTCACAATAACAAAAATGAAAATGAAATACCTGGGAATATATTTAAGGAGGTAAAAGACCTCTGTAGGGAGAACTACTAAACGCTGAGGAAAGAAATTGCGAAGGATAAAACAGATGGAAAAACATACTATGCTCATGGATCGGCAGAATCAATATTGTTAAAATGTCTATACTACCCAAAGTGATTTACAGATTGAATGGAATCCCCATTAAAATACCAAAATTATTTTTCATAGACCAAGAAAAAATAGTTCTATACTTCATATGGAACTAGAAAAGACCCTGAATAGCTAATGCAACCTTACATAACAAGCACAAATTGGGAGGGATCACTTTACCACAATGCAAACTATACCTCAAGGATATCCTACAAGTAACCAAAACAATATTGTACTGGCACAAAATCAGAGATATAGGATGTCTTTTTTTTTCCTTCGGGTAGATGCGCAGTAATGGGATTGCTGGTTCAAATGGTAGTTCTACTTAAGCTCTTTGAGGTATCCACATGTTACTTTCCATGGAGGTTGTACTAGTTTGCAGTCTCACCAGCAGTGTATGAGTGTTCCTATCTTTCTACATCCATGCCAACATTAATTGTTTTGGGACTTTTGGATAAAAGCCATTCTCACTAGAGTTAAGTTATATCTCATTGTGGTTTTGATTTGCATTCCCTGAAATATTTTTTTTTTTTAAGAAAAGACACTGTGGAGGTCATACTTGAATAATCTGTATAGTGGGAACAAAAAACTTGCACTGTCCCTTACCGGTAGCATGCTTGTATAAATAATTTGTGATGTACCTATACAGTTGTGTACTACTTAGAAATAAAGAATGAGCTACTGTTATACTCAACAGCATGGAGAAATATCACAGATATAAAGATTGGGAAAAAAGATTGTCACACAAAAATGCATACTGCATGATTTTGTATATATAAGGTATAAGAATTGACAAAAATAACCCAATTTGATAAGCTAAAATCATGGTTACCATGGGTGTGCAGGGTATTTACCATGATAGAGCAAGAAGGAAACTTTTGAAATGTCCTATATCTTAATCAGGTCTTTGGTTACCTAGATGTATATACATATATTAATAGAAGTTCCTTGAGCTACACTTTACAATATCATACTTTACTGAAATACTTTTTTAAAAGAAATATTATTAAGGTGATAATATTGTAACATTTAATAATATTTAAATGTGGGTAATTAGACATAAATTTATGTATTTTACAATTGCCTGTGATGTATATAATTATCTAAAATTTTTTGTATTTGGGTATTTTTTAAGCTACTTTAGTTGCCTAGCTACTTATTTTAATTATCACATAGGACATTTTAAATCTTGTTTCTGGTTCCTCCTTTATATCCCAAATATTGTGTCTCTTATTTTTCATTCCACTTTTAATTTAAGCTACTATTGATATTTTGTTATATAACTTAAATATCTTTTATGAAATGGGTTATATCTTAATTTGCATTTAACTAAAATTCTAAATTAGTGCAGTTCTAATGAATCTTATGGAGATTCTAGGTTAAGACATCAGAAATGGAATTTTAAAATTCTTTCATAGCTCTCTATTTAGAAACTAAATTAACTTTTATAGAATACAAAAGCCTGTTACCCAGACTTTGGGTTTCTAGAAGACATTATTTTTTAATTGTTAGGACAATCATGACCAAGAATTGAGAAAAATATCTATAGCGAATCTTATATAATAACATTAGCAAGACAATTAATAGAAACATATTATATCAGAATAATTTTTATGAATAGTGGTATTTAAACATTTGTGGTAAATAATTTTTTGGTTAGGTATATAATTCTTCATACATGTGCAATGCAGATAAAACCCAAAAAAGCAAAAAGATTCAAATTTCTTCTGAAGAACCCTACAATCTATAGTACATTGCTCTGTCCCAACCAATCACGTTTAGCTTGCACAGAGGGAGAATGAACATATAGAAGGAAGACAAGATCCAACAATATGCTGACATTGTTGAAAGATCACCCTGACATTTTGGTAAGAAAAGTTATACTCCATCTCTTGGTTTTGCTTTCCCAGAATGAGAAATCACTTTTTTTCCTTTCTGAAATTTATATTACCAAGAATCTTTAGTACTTCCTGAAGTGAAAAAAACTGTAATTTCCATATACCACATGATGCATATGTACATTTTGATGACTCCTATCTCCCCCAAATGACATAAAATTACTATATATGATATATCAATCATGGTCACATCAAAATGAATATTCTGCCTGGAGAAGTACACATTTTTCTAAAAATAATCCCCTAAGAAGCACATTTCTTCTAATGTTTAAAATCTTGTGGGTGTATACTAAACCTTCAGATTTCTTGTTCATGAAATTTCTGAGGCAATAGGAGTAGGGAATTGGAAAGATAATTTTATTGTATCATTATGAGTTCACACTAATACATTCCTAAAATAAAGAGAGAAAAGAAATTTTATATATTTGTGATTGGTCAAAGAGGTCCTGTATTAGTGCTTACAAAACAAAGATATGGAAGAATTTTTTTATCCTAATAATGAACATGAATAGAGATTAATAATTTTTCTTCAAAATTAAAAAGTTTTAGAAAATGTGGAGAATACTCAATGTGTACTAATCTTTAGATCAGAATTATAATGTAACTTTCTTTATGACAAGGATAACCTTGGGGTATAATAATATGGAATCTTCATTTTCCATACACATGGAAATGAAAATCATTGTATAATATCAAATTATTCTAGTATCGGAAGGTCAAGTAGTAGATTGATGCTTCCAAATATATAAATACCCACAACTTGAGATTGCTGAATCTAAAATTTTATGGAAATTGTTATGATCACTTTTGAAATGTATCCCATTTATTCATTGTGTTAAACAATGTATTAATGCACTGTGGATTGTAAGCCATCTTCTCCCATTACAATATTTAGTTGAAAATATTTCCAGTTGAAGTGAAATAGGTTTTTCTATAAGCTATTGAAACCACTTTTTAAATATGATACTTTCAGTTAAGTAGAATTAATATTATTCAAAATATCTAGATATTTGTATGTTTCTTTGAATATATTATCAAGGTATTTAAATTCCCTTTAGTTCTATTTTTCTGGATCTCTATTTACTGATCTTTATAACAAACTTTGTACCTGAGGGAAGATTTTGAAAACATATAAGCATTCCATAAGTTTTTATAGGGCTACTCTCTGAGTTATGAGCATCTTTTGATTAAAAATCTATATATTTAAGCAAAAATAGGGAAAGTTAGATGGTAAAAGCTATTTTCGTTGTTTTTTTTCTCCACTTTTAACACAAGCTGTTTAGGTTTAGCTTGGAGAGAGATAACCATCATTTAAATGAGGTTGAACAAATCTCTCATTCGAATAAAGCTAAGTGAGCATTGGCTTTCTAATTTTATTTTATTTTTAAAATTTCAGTCATGTCAACACCAGTAAAGAGCTGTCTCTCTAGTCATGTCTCTTTGGAGAACTTTTGAAGCCAAAGAAAATATTAAAATAAATGTTGTTTCTCTAAAATCATTTGTCTTCAATCATTAAAAACAAAGTTTAAAAAACTCAAAATATGATACTGTTTTCTTCCTGAATTTTAGTTGCAGCTCTTCTGAGAGCATTTTTTCCTATTTTCTTTACTGAAACAGGCTGTTTTTACTTTGACAGTTAAATTAGTTTTGTTTTGCTACTTTTTAAAAAATCCTTTAGCTAAACCTAACCATTTTACCTTAAAAACTGTTTCTATGGAAAAATGCTTTTCATCTCCCAAATAGCCAACTTGTGAACAAATGTGTGCCTTTCAAAACCTGGTGTTAAGTGGGGAACTTATTTTATTAAAAACATTTGTCTTTTAGTGGCATGCTGGTGTCATTATTAACATTAATAACAAGTTCTGAGCACCCACTTTCATTGCTAGTAGGCTTAATTATGGATGTTAGAAGGCAGCATAGAGATAATCCATTCTCATAGTTGCATGCACTTAAAATCAGATATCTCGGTCTATTTTTCTCTTAAAAACAGCAGCAACAGTAACAACATTAAACATAATATATAAATACATAATAGTAGTATTTTCCTGGTGAATGGGAGTGGGGGGTGGGGAGATGGACACCTGCTCAACCCACTCCTAGAGGTCTCTCAGGCATATCCATGGATGCTTTGATTTCAAAATCTCAGATTCAGTTAATCCACTTCATTTAAAAATATGAAACAGATTCAGAAAGGGAAAATAACCTGCAGAAGTCAACATACAAGTCAGTGGAAATAAAGATATGAGTCTGATTCCCTGAATCATTGAGCTATCTTGCCTTGGATATTATTGGCTTATACATTATTAAAGTTATTATAAGTCATAAAATGAAGCTTTATATGGCGTGTATATATCTATAATAATATGTGAGCCTTCTTTCTGTTCTCTTCCTGCAAAATCAATAGAAATTCAATTTACACAGATTTTAACCTGTAAAAATAATTGACCATACTAACAGTGTCATTGAATGTTCCCAGTTTAATTCTTCACTAATCCCATCATTATCAAGATTCACTTCTGAAAATTTTGTCTATAGAGCAGAGAAGTATTACAAGATTTCAAGATTTAGTGTCTGATAGGTTGCTGGGTGGGAGCATAAAGGTAGCAAGAGAGAGTAGAGCTTCTGTTGTTATATATTTTTCTATTAAAAATTCAGCTTTCTCTAATGAGCACTCTTTTGTTACTGTTTTTTAAATTTCACAATATTATAGGGGTCCAAATATTTTGGTTATATGGATTGCTTTTGTACTGCTTGAGTGAAAGCTGTAAGTATGCCCATCTCTCAAATAGTGTATATTGTACCTATCTGATTTCACCCATTGCCTACTCTCCTCTTCCACCTGCTTGATTGGTGCTGGGAAAATTTGATAGCCACTTGTAGAAGATTGAAACAGGATCAGTCAATTCAAGATGGATAGCAGATTTAAACCTAAGGCATGAAACTATTAGAATTCTAGAAGAAAATGTTGGAAAAACTCTTCTAGATATAGTCCTAGGCAAAGAATTTATGAAGAAGACCACAAGGGCAATCACGACAACAACAAAAGTAAATAAATGAGAAATAAAAAAGCTTCTGTACAGCCAAGGAAACAATCAACAGGTCAAACAGATGATCTATAGAATGGAAGAAAATATGCACATGCCATACATCTGATAAAGGGCTAATAAGCAGAATCTACAAAGAACTCAAGCAAATCAGCAAGAAAAAATCAACCCCATTAAAAAGTGGGCAAAAGGCATAGACAGAAGCTTTTCTAAAGAAGATAGACTAATAGCCAATAAACATTTGAAAAAATGCTCAATATCACTCACTAATCATCAGAGAAATGCAAATCAAAACCACAAGGAGATATCACCTAATCCTAGTGAAAATGACTTTTATCAAAAAATCCCCAAGCAACAAATGCTGTTATGGAGGTGGAGAGAAAGAAACATTTGTACACTGTGCTGGGACTGCAAACTAGTACAACCTTTATGGAAAACAGTATGGAGATTCCTCAAGGAACTAGAAGTAGACTTACCATTTGATCTAGCAATCCCACTATTGGGCATTTACCCAAAGGAAAAAAAAGTCATTGTATAAAAAAGACATTTGCACTTGAATGTTTATTACAGAACAATTCACAATCACAAATATGTGGAATCAAAGTGCCCATCAATTCATGAGTGGATTAATAAAATGTGGTATAGGTATACTATGGAGTATTATTCAGCCATAAAAAGTGTGTTTAGTACCCTTTGTAACAATCTGGATGAAAATGGAGACCATTTTCCCAAGTGAAGTATCAAAAAATGGAAAAACAAACACCACATGTATTCACTATTAAATTGGAATTAACCAATCAGCATTCATGTGCACAGATGGAAATAATGATCATTCTTGTTGGTATTGTTTTTCCTATTTTTTAAGGTTGGAAGAATTTCCAGCCAGCTTGCTTGCTTCCATTGGAAGCATGAGCTACATCTTTCAGATTTTTTGAAATGGAGAGGTAGGAAAAATCATTAGGACATTCCTTCATGCTGCTTTAGCAGTAGCTATCACAAATGGACTAAGTTGGCATTTTTCTCAATATTCAGCTTTGTCAGTATGTACCACAGTTGCTAAGGAAAACATACCTTTAAAATAACCACCAGGGAAATTATCAGAAATATCTTTTAAAAAAATCTAAAATTCAACTTTAAAAAAAAGTATACTGATGCTGCCAGCTCTTCAAAAACCATGCCATACGTATCACTAATACTCATTTGCGAATTGGTTATGTTTTAAGCATTTGATAAGTTGCTATTTACAAAGAGAAATGAGTTTACTTAGTGTCTAATGTCATACTTATCTAACAAGGAAAGCCAATAAGCCTTCTTAACTTAAAATATCACTAAAATATTATATATTTACAATGAAGAGCCAGAGAGACTAATATGGCTTTAAAAGACTAATACTTCGAAATGCATTTTAATGACATGCTATTTTTGACAGAAACATTATCATATGTAGAGTTGTAACAAAATTATCAGTAATTTCCAAGTGGTCTTGGTGTTTCTCAAATTTGAGTAATTAAAAAAATTCTTTTCAGGCCGGGCGTGGTGGCTCAAGCCTGTAATCCTAGCTCTCTAGGAGGCCGAGGTGGGCGGATCATTT
This sequence comes from Mirza zaza, assembly GCA_008750895.1. Taxonomy (NCBI): domain Eukaryota; kingdom Metazoa; phylum Chordata; class Mammalia; order Primates; family Cheirogaleidae; genus Mirza; species Mirza zaza. The sequence goes on along the minus strand of VSMD01134125.1, from coordinate 258 downwards.
GAGCTCAGGAGTTCGAGACCAGCCTGAGCAAGAGCGAGACCCCATCTCTACTATAAATAGAAAGAAATTAATTGGCCAACTAATATATATAGAAAAAATTAGCCGGGCATGGTGGCACATGCCTGTAGTCCCAGCTACTTGGGAGGCTGAGGCAGCAGGATTGCTTGAGCCCAGGAGTTTGAGGTTGCTGTGAGCTAGGCTGATGCCACGGCACTCACTCTAGCCTGGGCAATAAAGTGAGACTCTGTCTCAAAAAAA